>JBBUKS010050775.1:0-29448 GCA_038050645.1 Hedychium gardnerianum
CTGAAATCTCAGACGAGCACTTTAAAAAATTACCACATATTGAAGATAAACATTCCCTTTGCTTTTCTGGATTGAAACAATTAGTATATTCTTTATCAGCGGAAGACAACCTTGGAAGCAACCGGCCAAAATCCAAAGACAAAGTGTCAGGGAATAGTTGCAGCACAGTATCAGGATGAGAACCTGGAAATCGGAAGCATCGGCGTTATTTCTGTGGAGCCTGTTTTTTTCTCTCCTAATATATCATAATTAATGAACGGATACAAAAGAAAAGGCAACGTCTGACTCGTGCGAGCTCATTTTAATAGATAAGAATCCACAAAACGCAACACCGCCCTTGAATTGGTATTTTATAAAGTAGGATTTATTCTGACACTCGAGTGACCGTTATCGTATGGCATCCTATCTTTAAGAATAAGTGATCGAATATAGTTGCTTCCTTTTAGCACGATGGATGGATGGATGAAGTGGTCCTTCGTTGATTGATTTCGTTGGAATCTGCGTGCAATTTTCTTGCTGCTGTTATCTATAATGGCATAAAGTTGTTCTCGGTGTAATAATTAAATTTTTTAATAAATAGTTAAAAAATTTAAGATTTAAATTTCAACGATTTATTATAAATTTTTTTTTTATAAAAAACGAATTTAAAAATATTAAATATTGGAATGAATTTTCATTAACATTTTTCGATTTATCTTAACGGTTGGTAGAAAATTTACATAAAGTCAAATTAGTCATTTCAAATTCGATATTATTTGATCTAATTAATTTATTTTTTTTATAATGACATAGAGTTTGGGAGCGATTTTAATGCTTCAATTAGTCGCTCTCTACTTCAGCTCATGAAAGTGGCATCACTCAACTTGCACAGTAATTATAAGATTATTGTACACTAAGATTGTAGATATATAATTAAAAAAAAAATTAATCAGGTCGGGTAACGTCGGACCTGAGATGATCGATTCGGTTTCACGAAAGTTTTTCATCGATTGCCAGGGTAAATCAGGAAGCGCTAATGGAGGCTCATCTAAATGACCAGTATTCTTAGGCTCGCTTTTCATTAAAAGAAAAATTTTCTATAATATATCGTAGTTGAAATTTAAATTTTAAATTTTTTAATTATTTATTAGAAAATCTACCTGTCACATCATGCAATTCAAGGGTTTACACAATCAAGAGTCAAATGAACTTTTTGAGAGGCTGATAACGGAGGCATTTACATGCATGGGTGCTTCTTTCTCCCGGCCCCAATAAGTTGCCAGACAAAACTAGAAATTGCACGGGACAGTCTGCAATTTTTCACAAGAATTAGATTCCCATGAGACCAACGATGATGCGATAATGATACAATAATAATTATAGTAAAAAATAATTATATTTATTTTAGATATAAATCACTTAGTATTTATAGTTAACTTTTAAGTAACTACGATTTTTTTTTCTAAAAAAATATGATGTATTAAAAATTATTCTTTATTTTATTATAATAAATTTATTCTTACTAATTATAGTAATAATGGTAAAAAGCGAAATGTTTGCCTCATGTCTCCGTTAACTCATTTTATACTAAAAAAATAAATTATAAAAATTAATTTATTAATCTGAATAATAATATATATGAAAAAAATATACTACAGCAATTGTAGCAACGGTAGCAGGGAAGGTGAACATGCAAAAGTGAAAGTGCATAACACTGGAACAGATTTTTTTTATTTATAATTCATATATTTAATTATTTGAACTGATTATTTTAAAAATAGTCTTATAAAATTTTTTTATCGATCATCAAATAAATTTAAAAAATATAAATATATCAACCCAATATCACAAGTGATTCGAACACAAACATATGATATACCCGACAAACAGAAGTATAGCTAAGATTTAAAACTAGATTGGCGGTTGATTATCCAGGTCAGTTATATGAAAAATTCAAGAAATAATAAATTCATCTCTATTTGTAATTAAAAAACTCAAATAATAGATAGGGCTGGAGTTCATCGTAATCCAAGGCTTCATGATTATCCGTGAGAGATTCAAATCCTCATTGTATGAGAATTCGTCCTATTTTTTTATCTTTGTATAGTCTCTCGGGGGCATGTGAAATAAAAGTTTTTTTAATATAATTTAAATATTTAATTTTTTAAATCGATTAAATTTTAAAATTAAATTCGAAAGCGCATGTGACATCTAAAACATGAGTTTTTTTTAGTAATTTAGATATATATAACTAATCAAATTAATTAATTGTAAAAATGATCGCTCCGGCTTATGAAAATTTTCGTCGGCACAAATATGAAACAGGAGTTTTGATATTTCATGGTGGTTTTCCAGTCAGTTCGCTCAATAATGGCCATTATGAAACATGGGTTTCGATCATTATCACGGTGGTTTCGAGTCAGTTCGCTCAATAATGACCATTATTATGGCAAAAGGTGAAACGTTCGCCCCCAGCGCCCCCGTCAGTCCGTCCCAGGATCAACACGGAGGAGATAAATCACGGGAGCTAGTCTAGCCAGCCCGAACAGTGACTAGTGCACAAGGGGGGCAGGAACCTGGCTACTAGCCAGAATTTGATCCCGAAACCTTATTATGACAACACCTCATGCACTAGCCAACAATTCATCCCGTGGGGACCCATAATCAATTTTCATGCATTTAGGCGAGCAGGAGAATAAAAAATAATTTAGGTATAAAAAATCGGAGCAGATCCTTTAATAATTAATAAAAATACCATTTTTGACAGTCTCAAGAAAAGGAACGACATTATAATTTTTATTTGGGGGCAAAGTGAAAATGCTATATTGATTAAAGGAGCATTTTGCAAAAAATAGACCAGTCAGTATACGCATTACCGCGTGGCGACCGGTCGCAAGCATTCGCATCAGCCTGCGACCTACCATCGCTCTGTTGCACCGCCACGTAATATAGCGAACGATGACCTCGTCTGATCGGCTCCTCTCCAATCGTCCGCCTTCGCTCCTCCGTCTCCCGATCTCTTCCCCTTCCTTCCTCCAAGCACTCCTCTCCGAATTGACTCTTGATATCCCTTGCTCTGCCTGATGATCTCGCCGCCTGTCGATCAGATCTGGAGGTAGCTCACGCGGATTACTTTGATTTCCGTTTTCTCCGCATTTTGCTGTTCTTCGATCGAGGCATTTGTTTTAGAACTCGAGTTGTTTCTTCGTCTACACATTGCAGTGATCTTTAGGACACGATTCCTGGATTTGTGTCAGTAGAACGACTACTAGATGGATTCTTCTTAGTATTTTTTTTGATGGAATATTTCTATGGCATATCCAGGTTTTAAGCGGCTCGATACGATGAGTTCTGGAAGGACTCAAGGGATCTTCGATGGGTTGCCAATTCCTGCCGACAAGGCCGTAAGCTACTTTTTGCTGATTTGCAATTTTTCTCCTTTGTTTCTTAGTGAATTTCGTTTACCATTGGTTATTTTCTTTTGAACAAGAATAAGGAAGAAAGATGATTCTGGAATATCTTGTCGGCTACTAACATCGATGAGATGATAATCATGTAGTAGGCGTGTAAAATGGCAGTAGACTCGTCAAACTTTTGTAGTGAATTGAATGTCCTGTTTAGTTACACTGATACGTGAGATACAATTAAAATTTTTGCACACTTAACTTTGTAGCTGCTATTTGATATCTACACATGCACGAGGTTAACAAACAATGCTCCCATAATTCTAGCGTTTTGCTAACAACCAATTTCTAGTAATTTTATGATTTGTAATTCTGACTCTTGTTACTTCCTTTGCAGCAATTTTTTTATGATTTCATTATTTGTTGTTTCCTATTAAGTTAATAATAATAGAAAAAAAAATTGAATATGTTTGGTGTTTTGTTATACTCTTTTATGCAGTACTTGAAAGAGGGCCTTTCCAGGATAGATGAAAGTTGGGCTGCAAGCCGTTTTGATTCACTGCCTCATGTTGTTCACATTTTGACATCAAAGGATCGCGAAGGTGAAGTTCAGTTCTTGAAGGAACAAAGTGATCTTGTTGAGGATGTTGTGGATGAAGTTGTTCACGTATATCATCATGGATTTAATAAAGCAATTCAAAACTACTCCCAAGTTAGTCTTACCAATTAATATTGTTGCGTATAGGATGAGAAATTTCATGTTGTGTTTTAGTTGAAGAAACGATTAATATTGTTGTTCTGTGTGCCTATCCAGATTCTGCGATTCTTTAGTGAATCTGCTGAGAGCATTTCCTTTCTTAAGGTTGATATGGCTAATGCAAAGAAATTTCTTGGCTCTCGCAATAAGCAACTACATCAATTATGGTATCGCTCTCTTACACTGCGTCATGTACTAACTTTGCTGGATCAAATTGAGAGTGTTTCAAAGGTATGTGAAGTTGTGAACCACATGAAGACTTGTAAAGAAAAGTAATCTTCTTCTTTATTTAGCAAGACTTATGTTGTACTAGGATTTACAGTTAATGGCACCTCATCTTATTTGGGTATTGGAGCATATGTCAACTATGAATTTCACTTAAATAATTCCTATTTTTCCTGAATTTTCACTAGCATTTGGTCATTTGATGAGCTGTAGTTCATCTGTAAACCATCTAGTGTTGTTTACTGCTTAATGCTTAAGTCTTACCTCGTTATTTTGTTGCATGCCTATCTTTCAAGGAATATTCTTGTGTCTATGTAAAAACTCCTTTGGTTGGTGCATCTTTTATCTCATAAAGGAGAACATTGATGCCAGTTCCAAGTTTTGCATTGATGATGCAATGCGAGGCATACAATGTGATTTAATTCAGTTTATCATCTGTCCGCAATTCCCTTGCATTTTTAATTTTGATCAAAGAATATAACAGATGATTACATCATCTGCATTTCTTACTGGTATCCAATGGAAAAATGTTTGAGAGTCTGATGTTTCATGATTATACAATTCCTATGCTTTGTGACCTATCCCTTGAACACTGAGGGGTATATATATTTTTTCGTTGAGTTACAGTGGCAACAACTAGTTAAATAAGTCTCTATCTCATGTAGATGTTCCACATCTTATACCAATCTATCTTTAGGTGTTATATTTATATCATAAAGATTTTGTATACTTGCAATAGCATGTACATTTAAGTTAACATGTTTTATAGAGCATATTGAAGGAAGTTTTAAAGAGCTTGTGATGGTTCCATGCTGGTGAATTTTCTGCCCTCATGGATCTTGGATCTTTCTAGGTTCCTGCTCGAATTGAGAAATTGATTGCAGACAAGCAGTTCTATGCTGCAGTTCAGCTACAGGTCCAGTCAATGCTGGTGCTTGAGAGAGAAGGACTTCAAGTGGTGAGACTTAACTCCATTTTCATTTTTTCTTTTTTCTAAAATCAAAATTCATGCCTTCCCATTCCATCTCCAAAATTTAAGTTGACTGAATACTTTTTTTTTCTTAAGGGAAATGCCAAATCACCATTAAGAACTAGTAAAGTGAAATTCCAAAAATAATTTAATTATTTTTTTCTTAAGTGAAAGTCAGTTTAACAAAATTAATTGGTACTTTCATGCAGGTTGGTGCACTTCAAGATATTCGATCAGAACTAGTAAAGTTGCGAGGTGTTCTGTTTTACAAAGTGTTAGAGGATCTGCATAGCCATCTATACAACAAGGGTGAATTTAGGTAGCTTTTGTCTTATGTATTTTCATTTTTGGCTCTAAAAATCTTTCAATTAAGGTCTCAACACATTTTTATTGTTGATAGTCATGACTACTAATTTAAGAAGGTATGCTTATTTTGGGAGAATCCATAAAATTTACTAGGCGCTCTTTCATTTTTTTTTTCTTCAGTTTGTATCTTGTTAAACTTCTTTGAGTTCTTTCAAACTCTCTCTGTATCCTCTCTACATAGAGTTTCTACCAAGGACTAGTACTACTATGATGTTTGAAGCTTTGCCCATTATTACATCATGTTAATATATACAAAATTTTGCAGCTCTGCTTCCTTAAGCATATCTGAGATGGAGGATCAAGTACTAAATGCTACTGCCATTGACAATTCAGTGAACAGTTCACAACCTCTGTCTAGGAGGACAAGATTGGTAAAAATAGAAAATCATTTTGGTGGATCATTATCTGCTGATGGATCATATAGACCAGGTTCCATTGATGATGCGTAAGTTAAAACTCCTAATCCTTGTCCACTTCATATTAGTATTTTCAAAATATATTTACAGAATGACTTGCCAACTCAAATGCTCCATACAGTAATAAGAACTTAAGATAGATTATCAGAGAATGCTCCCAAAGGAAACAAAAGAAATACCATAACTAAGCTGTATGGTGTCTGATTTTGCTTAATCATGCTCTAGAAATCAGAACCTTTTGGCACTGGGAACTATGTTCTTGGAATCTGTCCCCTCATGGGGAGGTACTGGTTGTAACTGACTGACAGCAAAACTAGGACCACTTGTCCTTTGTGCAAGGAGAGGAGGGAATACTCTTTGGTTCATTCACTTCAAGGATTTGGGGAAGTCCACCTTGCCTCGATGGCAAGGAAAATAAGAATGTATATTTGAAGAATTCTTGCAGAGGATACCTAGTGGAATCTTTGAATTGTTTACTTTCAGTAGCTAGGTTTGTTGCTATTATTTGAACTGTCTAGTATGAATTTCAGTAAGTGTCCTGCATGTTCACATGGAAACAAATCATTAAGCCTTCAGAGGCTTCTGGTTTGAAGTTCACATTTATGTGAAAAAGTGTCAGAGATTCAGAACAGCATTCAATGTGGTATCTATGTTTCCCAAAAGGAAGTCATTCATTGTTACATCTCAAATTGTATCTGCTGCATTATCATAAGATGAATTTTTGTTTTCTTCTAGTTTCTTTGACATGCTATCTTCTGCAAGTGCTAGGAGTATATGCAGTTATTCCCAGCTTGTCCTCACAACCCTAGGTAGCCTTCTTATATATATTAATTAATAAGGATTAGTACAAATAAATCTGTACAACTTACATATTAGTCTATAAAACTATCTCAAGTTGGTTCATATATATTAAAGAAATGTTACAAAGATACCTGATCTTAGGTCCTGTTAAGATTTGTTCAGCAAGTTCGCTAATTGATCATTGGATGACAAATGAATTGATCATCTTATTGGATTGCATTTTCTCTATGATCAAATGACAATCAATCTCTATATATTGTCCTCTTATAAAATATAGATTGAGGTTATGTGCAAGTAATTTGTTTGCCACAATAAAGCTTCATTGGCTTTTCAGGGGCATATGTTAGCCTGGTTGTCAATTAGTTAAGCCAAATGAGTTCACATGTTGCTAGGTCATGAATCATGACCTATATTTTGCCTATGCACTCAATCCTGTTACAACTATTTATTTCTTGCTCTCCGAGAAATCAGATTACCTCCCAAGAGATGCCGATATAGATTATGTATCAGTAGAAGAATCTACCTAATTTGCATTAGAGTACTCTAATTTGCATTAGAGTATCCTTGGTTTGAAGTACTCTTTAGGTGTTGAGGATTCTTGTGGTTGTACCACCAGTGGTTGACATGATTTCTATCGAAACTGATTGAACAAGAAACCTAGTCTCCTATCATCCTTCTAGACTTCCCTAGATCAGTTAGTGGCTTCTCTATTGTGGTACTGATCTAATATTAGGATCCATGTGGTATTTGTGGGCTTGCTCCCTAGTATGCCAACCTCTTCAAGCATATCAAGTATATACTTAACACTGAAAATTATAAATATCTTCCTCTGACCGAGCAACCTCAGGGTTGGGTACTTGTTTATCACTTGAAGCAGGTATTTTTGTGTTATTCAGTATGGGTTATACCAAAATACAGCTATTTGACTTGTTGTCATCCCTAGGCGAGGAGAGGCAACAATGACAAGAGAAGAGGATCAAAATTTTCTTGTTGATGCATGTGTTGAGGAGGAAGTGGGGAAGAAATGTTTGCTGAAAGTGTGGGTAGATCTATTGCAATTTAGATCTTAGTCATCAACTCGTACGTCATCAAGTCTGCTGGTGGGTCATGTCTAATGCAATTGGTAGAAGGATTAGTGGTGCTTCATCTGTATATGTGGACGAAGCAATATACCATGAGGAAGGAAGCAGAGCAGTTGAGAGTTTTGCCATTTGAATAAGAATAGAGAGATGTTCGTGCTCAGAGGGGGGGGGGGTGTTGGGTTTGTAGGATTTGGGAGAGACATAAAGGGGAGGGGAGACTCTGACCTACTAGTGATCTCCTCAAGGTGATTAAAACAAAGAAACCTTACAAACAGTTGGCTCTAATATTTAGGATTCAAATGAAAGACTGCTTCTCCAATACTACAACAACCACCTCTAAATTTGATCAACATGTCACTTATCCCAAAACTAGAGCTTTTACGAAAGATACCAATCTCTATATTTATATTTGTAGCAATAACAAATTCGTAAATTTCACTGCCTTTTAAATGACTTGCATGTCCCTTGAACATTAGGTTTTGGCTAGAAATCTGCTCATATAGATGCTTGTGCCTCCTTTTTCCAGTTCATCCTTTGAAGGTCATGATGATGATAGTGTGGAGATTGCTGAAAATGCCGTTTCAGATGGTGCCATTCCATCTGCAAGAGCTCATACTGATGGAAATGTCAAAAAAAGTTCTCGTCAAATGCCAACATGGCTTTCAAGTGCAATGCCTGATGAATTTCTTGTGAGTTCATATCTCTTGAAAAACAGCAGAGTAAGGATTTTTTTTTTCTATATGTGAGCTCGCTCTAATTTCCAACTTTTCTTGTAGGAATCCATGAAAAAGAGTGATGCACCACTTTATGTGAAGTATTCACGCACACTAGTAGAATGCCTATGCATGCTTGGCAAAGTTGCTGCTGCTGGTGCTGTCTTGTGGTATTACTATTTTCCAAGTTTCATTTTTTTCCATTCATGTTTTAAGATTTTTTTCTTTTGTTTCTATCATGAACATTTTTCTTTCAATCCATGAATATCTTCCGAGTCGTGATTCATCAACCATTTAGATTCCCAGATTCATTTTTGTAACGGTTCAGGTGGAGAACAAGAACAGACCTGAGGAACAATTTACATGAATTTGGAGAGAATTAAACTATACTAACTACAAAATTCATTAATGCTCACTCTTTTGCCGCAACTTGGAATTTGATGTATATATTTTCTGCTTGGGATCACTAAAGAGAAGCATGGTCACTGATGAATTATCTGAAGTAAACACCCATTCACTGGCTATATCAAAGCAACAATGGCCTAGAAATGGCAAAAATACAATTGGGCATGCATCCCGATTTTTTAATTTTTGTTGATCCCCAATGAGGAAAGAAGTAGAAAAACTATTAGGCTGAAACCAATCCAATCACATCATTAAGTAAGTTGTGGTTGTAATTGACATTTTGCACCTCCTCCATCGGTGAGTATTGTTTATTTTCTCTACTGCAAGTTAACCCTAAACCCTTACGACTTTCAACATCACTAGTTAATAATATCGTTTCACTGAATTTCTTAATTCTGATTGTTCTGGTGAACTTCCAGAGAAGTATTGTATGTAACACATTGATCTGAATCCAAACTTTCATTCAATAAGCAATGGTACAAGGAAAAACTGAAATGAAAAGAGATATGAGAGAGATAAACACAAAAGATAGGGAGCCACTGTGGCGTGCTGAATAGAACTTTAAATTACAAGCAACTCTGTCTCTTTTTGATACAAACTGCATTAACTTCTTTTGACTAGTTTCTTTTTATAAAAATTGCTCTCTCTTACTACTAATTTAGTGCACAGTTTCCCTCTCTTTCTTTCTTGTTCTCTATGAGCTTATGCTAAAACACATTTTATTTTACCCCCATTCTATCTATTTGACTATTTTATTTATTTACTGAATGAAAATTATGTCATTTTGTGTTTCCTTAGTTTATCATATTTATTAATGTTCTTAAATTTCTTTTTTGTAACTTCAAAATCTTTTTTCTCTTGCCTGACTCGAATAGCCAAAGACTGCGCCCTACTATTCATGAAATCATCACATCAAAGGTTAAAGTACTTGCAGTACAGAAGTCATCAAGGTCAGGTTTAGATCTAGTGACCAAGAAAGATAATTCTGATATCTATGATTCAAGTGGGATTTTGGATGGATTTCAAGTTCTAAAGCCGAAAAGTAAGAACAATTCGTCTTTTTCAGCAACACAGTTAGTTGTTAGTCCAGTTTCACCCATCATGACACCGAAGGGCACAGCTCAATCTTCTGCCAGTGAATTTCTAAACTCTATATTGGATTATATCATTTGTATACTGGGTGAGTCACTGTCATTTAGAGTTTTAACTTATCATTTTTTGGAGTGTGATCTAATGATACTGTGGCTTCAAAAATAATCAGAGAATCATATCATTGTTGGAGAGCTCTTGGAATCAAAATTATCTCAACAAGCTGACAATGTTCTCACACCAAAGGCTACTAGTAGTGATACAGTTTGGGGTGCTGATTCTGAATCTTCTCAAACTGGGGGCTTTAATGTTGGTTTTTCTCTTACAGTCATACAGGTGGTTTTGGTTTTTTGTTGCATCCCTCTTGTTTGTCTTTGCAATGCAACATTCAGAATTTCAGATGCATGCAAGTTGCCAGACTCATTACTGATTGTAACTTGGATTTTTGTTGCCTTTTCTCATGGGTGAAGAGTGAATGCCAGCAACTAATTTGTGAAATTCTAAGAGCTACTCCCGAAGCTGCAACGTCAGATGCAGCAATTCAAACAGCAAGATTAGGGAAAAAGAATCCTGCAAAAGAGAAGAGGTAAGTCTAAACACATTAAGCGATTATCTACTACTGAATCCTTTCATTGTTCCACTTCCTTCCAGGATGTTTTTCTTGTTATTCTGGAGGCAAATTGTCGAATCATTTAGATGACATACAAAAACATTTTACATGTTTTCTAATGACTTTCCATGATACTGAACAATGATGAACTATACTTTATGTCAAAAATCTTGAGTTCTCATCTCTCTTTAGTGTCCAAAATTCAGGAGCAGCACTTGTGGTTAATCAGTTTGATACTTTTCTGCTTTTTAGTACATGTTGGCATACTTCCAAGCTGTTTGGTCTTAGTACCAATAGGTCTACTGTACATCTATGATCCTGGTCCCAAGTTTCTTCTTTATTTTCCTTCCAAGTTTCAATAATACTATGATGGTTTGAGTTGAACATTCGATGTTGTCATTCGCTTCTTTGCCAAATAGACAAGTGGAGTCTTCGTGTCTCTAAATTATCACCAAATTTTGAACTAGCTTTTCTTCCATTATTTGGACACTTTTAGGTTGAGTTACCATGATGACTCCTTGATGGTTCCAGATTTTGATCTTCATGCACTGAAGCAAAAGATTTGATTATCTTTTATGGATAATTTACTGATGCAAGACTTCACAATTTCAAATGTAGATTTTAGCTGCATCTATTCCTTTTTTATGATTCATGTTCTCAATCCTGTTACCTTCAAATAATGGATAGGTAAACTTCTTGTTATTTGGCTACAGGGATGGATCAGAAGGACTTTCTTTTGCTTTTCGTTTTACTGATGCAGCTGCATCCATGCCCAAAAGAGGTATGCTGATGGCAAATTGGGTGTTGGATTTATCATCATGCCTTTCAAGGCTGGATACTTAGATATGTCATGATGCAAACCTCTCTAGAACTGTTGACTGCATTTAGTTGCTCTTCCCTAAGCATCAATGGCAATATGATTAAGGATGTATAGTGATTCCTAGCTTATTGCCTGGTTTCTTTCCCTATTAAGTAACTAATTACTGTTCTAGTATTGGTTCAGAAACCTGCCAAACCAGAATTTGTAATGACCACTATAGAGGTAAAAAGTTATGCATAAAACAATGCCAAAATCCAGAAAGTATTTTGGTATACCCTTGATTGATCCCCATAGTGCCAGCTACATAACACAGACTTTAAGGCAAATAATTGGAGCAAAAGGTGAAGCCGTCACCTTAGCGGCCCCTCCAGGGTGACCCCACACTCTCTAAAAGGGGATAAATCATGGGGGGAGGCATTTGCCCTAGCGGAACAACCTTTTGAATGGGGAGGTTAGGCACCCATCGAGCATTTTGCATCCGTTAGGAATTGACCCTACATGCAGGAACCAACTATGCCAACCCATGGGGGCACTTTAAGGCAAATAATGACTAATGAGTATATGATGCTCATCGGCATTTGATACCTCACTATCATGTTGTCTCCCCTGCAACTATAGTGCTGGATGTCTTTTGATCTGTGCAATGTTGCCCCAAGTGAATATGGTTGATGCTAAAGAACCTTACGAATGTCTTTGGTTTGGACTATTTTTCTGAGTTTTGCATAGCTAAAAATGCTTCACAAATTGCCACTATCTTAGAAGCCAGCCAAGGATGGCAAAGGGGTGCAAGTGCACAACAAGAAGGGTATGGAACATCAGCTGTGCTTCCGGATCAAGGAATTTATCTAGCAGCATCAGTTTATCGCCCAGTTGTTCAGGTTAGCTATGCTCATCTTTATTATTTAGCTGCGTTCTTTGCAACATTTGCAGTTTACTTCTAAGCTGCATTTTGATTGTGACATGCAGTTTTCTGATAAGGTTGCATCAATGCTGCACCAGAAGTATTCACAACTTGTGTATGTAAAATTTTACACTATGCTTTCTATTCTCTCTGTGCAGTGATTCCTTATGTTCATGTCTCATTGTTTGTCTCTAAGTGACGGCTTTCCATGGGCCATGCTTGACAAAGCCCAGGTTCGAGGTTTGCTGTGTACGGCATGGACCCGCCAGGCCAAGCACGACCCATTGCAACTTTTAATGATCAAATAATGCAATTTGATTAAAATGCCTTCTAGATTTTCCAAATAATGGGTAGTTTGTGGTATTTTGGTCAAATTAAGCCTAAAATTACCAAATTAATATAGAAAATTTTAAAATTTGAGATGTAATATTCATATGCTATTGTACTCCCATTGTATTAGATTATTTATATACGTATTAAAATTAGGATGTAATTATAAAAATATCAAATTTTAATTAATAAAAATTTCCATTATCTATTTATTTATTTTCTATTTTGTTGTTTTTTCTAATTTTTTATTTTAAAAATTAATTAAATAATAAATTAGGCAAGTATTGGGCCCGACTTGGGTTAACAGAGGTCATCCGAGCTTAAGCCGTGCACTGGGTGAAGCCCAAGGGCATTCCGAGCCACTTAGACCAAACCTGTTTAGAGCTATATTTGGTCAGGCACGACATGGAAAACACATGGCCCAATTGGTCTGTGTTGTGTCTGGGCCCAAGCACGACCCAATGACACCTCTATATTAAGCATCACACACTAGGTATTCATCATTGTTAATTACATTGACTGATCAATTATTTGGAATTTTTAATCAATTAGGAAAGGACCAAATTTCTTCTTTCATATTATCTGACTCCTCCAGGTATAGGAGTCAGATTGGACTGTATTGGATCAATCAACATGGGTATTGCCAACTTTGGCAATATTTGATCTGTTCTACGGAAAGGCTTTGCTTTCCATGCCCTACTATCAACAGTGCAGATAAAATACGGCTCTCAGTTGCTCGCATATCCATAGTGTCACCCAAAAATCAAAATTTTTTGGAATTATATTGAATGCTTTTACTTCAACTATGGATTCTTTTGTTTGTATCTTTCTTTTGTTTAGGATTTTACATCTTCTTGTTCAAATATGCCAAAATATCTTTTGCAGGAATGATGGCTTGCTAGCATTCATTGAGAAGTTTCTGAAAGATCACTTCTTGCCAGCCATGTTTGTAGATTATAGGAAATCTATCCAACAGGCCATATCGAGTAAGTATTATTGTCAATTCAGTTTCATTTATAATGTAAATACTTGATCATGCCTGGTCTAGTTAATTATAATTAATAATTGATTTTACTTTCACTTTATTTTTATGTATCATCATATGCCATGCATATCCCAATCTTTTTTATCATGCATCTTGAAAGGCTTCTTTTTTGATGGTTTCTAAATCTTTCTGACCATGGTGATCCAATCGTTTTTGGGCAAATTTTTTGCTGGTACCAAAAACTTGACAGGGATGAAATTATTATAATTTTTTATTGATATGTTAGGACTTGTATAATGGGATTATTTCTCCAGGTCCAGCAGCGTTTAGACCACGTGCTAATGGTTTAGTTTATAAGCCTCTAGTTGAGAATGGACGCCCAGTGCTGCAAGGGCTCTTAGCTTCCAATATGTTAGCTAAAGAAGTATGCTGATATCTTGTTTTTTTCCATCTTGAGTGACTTTCATTATGCCAATTCATGATTAGTGTATCTATATGCATTAGGTGCTTGGCTGGGCACATCTAATGCCGAAATATGCAAATGAACTTGTTGAGTTTGTGCAAACTTTCCTGGAACGTACATATGAAAGATGTAGAACATCCTACACAGAGGTAAAACATCTAATCCTTATAATAAACAGTTGATGTGTTACGTAACATCATTAGTGTATTAAAACAGTTTTTCAAACATCTCATTAAAGCATATGACAGAATGTCAAAACTTGTTTCATGGGCATAGTGCACCTCTAAGGTGTTAGTTTAACTTATCAAAATTTCAAAGTTGCAATTCCTTCTGTTTTAATTTGAGTAATTGAAATAATTATTTGCGTGGTTTTAGGTTAATATGGAGTGGGTATTGATTAATTACAGTTGAAAAGGCCTGTGCTTCTTACTATGTGGTGTTCACACGGAAGCATTCTTGTGATTTTTTTCTATCAAAATAATGCTATCTTACAATTTATTTATGTCCTTTCTAAGGGGAACTTTTCTCAAGTCTAATTAAGGTTCTAAATAAACAGATGTTCAGGAAAAACCTCGTTATTTAGCTCGATAAGAGCTGATTTATTCTTGTTTGATATTAAATAAATAAACTTAAACACTAGTGATTTTGGCTTGTTAACACTGACGAAAAAAACTTGCAAAAAAATTATGAAAAGACTTGTTTATTAACTTGTATAAAGTTGGATTATGATATTGTTTCTTAAAATTTATCTTTAAATATATAAATAAACATAGCTTATAATTTTATACTTTTATATTATAAGTAATATATTACAAATGAACAATATATTTCATTCATTAGATCAATATTTGAACTAAATTATAAATATAATAATGTCTCTTAGTGAGTTCAATAAAAAGTTGGAGCTCGGTATATTTTTAATAAACAAGCTTGGCATGCTTAAACATAGTCAAGCTCATCTCATCTTGTTACAACCTTATTTCTAAAACCATTTACAATTTCTAGCCAGCTTTATGAAACATTGAAACTTTGGTGTGAGGCTATACTTGGCCCTTTGTTGGATCACACTTTACTGACAATTAAAAATTAAAGATGAGCAAACCTAAAGCTTGATGAATAGTATAATGTCAATACCAAGCAGTAGTGATTGAATCAAGCATGTCATCTGAAACACACAGTTGACTGCATGAAACATAGTGGACCAGTAAATTCTATCCATACTGGGTGGGGCAAAATGACTTATTAAACTCTGATTCTGGCTGAAATATGCAGCGGGAAACATTCTAGCTGGAAAATTTTGTGTTCTAATATGGTGAATTCCCAACTAAAATCCTGATACATTTGATATATCATTAGTTTAATTTGATGTTTTCAAGTCTTGAAGATAACAATTGCTACTTAATGGTTATTATGGACTTCATCATTTGGTATTCATCTGCCTCCAATATTTATTTCCTTGGAGTAACTCACTAGGTGTATCGAAATACTCTTGGTTGCTCATGGGATATGAGGTGTACTGTGGATTGTATTACTCATTGCTGTCTGCAACACATTTTGAATGAAAAGCATGATGAAGAAACTGATGGGAAAAATGCTAGGGTGTTATACCTTAGGTAGTCTTCTTTTTCTATATTTTTTATTCATTAATGTAAAGTTACACTTTACACCTTATTTTATATGATGCTTACAAATAGGTTTTAAGTATTTACAATTAGGTTCCTAACACTCCTTAGGATGTCTCAATGATTATGGAAACTTGTTACAAATATCATTAATCCTAGGACCTCTAACGACTCAGTTAACAAATTTGCTAACTAATCATTGGAAGTGACACTTTTATTGGATTTCACCTCTCTGATGAAGTGAACTAATTCTATATGTTTTGTCCTCTTGTAGAACAATGGAATAGAGGTTTTATCTATGGCACCACCTTTGCAGCCTATCTAGCAATAACTATTATTAGATTACCTCCTAAAAGGATACAATAGCTCGATTTGAATTTCTGTCCACGAAAGAGACTGCCTAGTCACAGATTGAAGATGACCTTGTTCTTGACATATAAGACGATTCTTTGGAGCAGTTTTCAGTGTTTGTAGATTTCTCAAGGTTGTCTCTAAGTAATAATGATATGAGCCACAAGAAATTGACTGATTGCTGTGAATGATGTTTGGTTTTGTAATTCAGAGGTACTTTAGTTTCCAACTAGCCTTCTAAATTTTGCTGGATGAGTTAATGGCTCTCCTATCCTAGCATCAGTCAGATACTTGAGCATATCAAATACATACTTCCATTAGGAGATATAAATGTCTCCCCCCTAAGTATGCCAATTTTGTGCTAAGATAATATCTTAAGCCGTCGTGATCCTTAGTCGGGAGTTCTAATGAAGATAGATTTTTAGTGGTCTGATCCTTACAAAATCATTACCAATTGTGATATATTATCTATATGTGCAATAAGGAGAATATATTTCCCAAACAAAGAGTTAAGACAAAATATTGAGT
This sequence comes from Hedychium gardnerianum, assembly GCA_038050645.1. Lineage (NCBI taxonomy): Eukaryota > Viridiplantae > Streptophyta > Magnoliopsida > Zingiberales > Zingiberaceae > Hedychium > Hedychium gardnerianum. The sequence continues at coordinate 16,818 of JBBUKS010050775.1, forward strand.
GATTTGAGACACTTGTGATCATCATTAAGTGAAGGAGAGCAAACCTGGACTTACCAAATTATATTTTGGGATTTTTTTAAGATCATACAAGACCCACTTGTAGTATTCTCTTTTTGTTCCATATATCAAGGTAGTGGGGTATACCTAGGGTTCTTGATGAGGAATAATTTTCCCAACAACAACAAACATTGGCAAGGTTTAAAATTTCAAGTCGTGCTAGAGTTTTAGTTTATGACTAGAATAATACGATTGATTTTGGTACCATATCATGTGTGTCGATATGGTGTTGATACTTGTTTAAATAAAAAATATATTAATTAATTTTTTTATTAATATTTGATTACTATAGATGCTTACTATTGAGTTAGATTTGATATTATCTCGTGAAATGTTCGATGTTTATTGAATAAAAGTCGATTTAGGGTTAATTGAAGTTCACAAAGTAAACATAGCACAATCAAGTAGGTTTAAACCGGATTTAATTTGGATTCATTATAATTAGTTTAAAATTAAACTAAATTTATACAACAACAACCAAGCATGATCCCGCTAGGTGGGGTCGTCTAAACTAAATTTATATATAAAATAATTTAATTAGTGTATTTTATAAGGTTAAAAATTATATTATAATTTTTTTTATCTTTCCTATTTGTATCCTTCATCTTAAAAGCTTTTTCCTCTATGTTTACCTTGTGGATGGATGGAGGAAAAAAAAAAAATCTCATGAATAAAATGGAGGAAGAAAATTAATGAAGCAAAGGAATTATCTGTGGAAAAAAATAAAAATATAAAAAAACACAGAAATAGGGGGAAAAAGGGAAGAAAGGAAAAAAAAAATCGATGCCTGCTAGCAGCACCGGCTTGGCCGCTGCGAAGTCGCAGTTGCCTCTGCAATGCCTCTGCAATCTTGCAGAGGCTGTTGCAACGTCAAAATGGGCTCTGTGACCTAGTGAAGGCTGCCATGAGGTCGTGACAACCTCTACGACCTCGTAGAGGGCGGCATTGTGGCTCCGAGCCCGGTGTTGTGCTGGTCGGTGGGCGGCGATAAATTTCTCCCGTGTTAGTCGACACGGCTCGTCATCTTATACCGTGCCTTAGAGGATAGTCGATGTATTTCTTTCATAAAGTCATCAACAACAACCAAGCCTTATCCCACTATGTGGGGTCGGCTTTTTCATAAAGTCATCATGATTGAAATAATATTGTTTGCTGACTTCATATTGTTTGTTATCATTAGATTATATGTGCTCAATTAATTCCTTGAAAAATTAATGATCTCCTTTTGGGACATTAGGATATTTCATGACCTTGGAGTCGTGACTGAAAAGATATAGTTTCACCTCTGTAATGCCTCCATTGCAGAATAATTATGCCCAATGGGTACACTGCCATTAGTGGTGTTTGTCCAGCCATCTAGCATGTTGTTATGCAAGATCAAAAAAATTTGACGTCGTGTTAATAGGTAAGCATATAAATGGAGTCTGAAGGCAAGATTAATCAAGTGAGGGAGGTATTTATAGGCCGAAATCAACAAAAGTATCCAAAAAGGCTATATAGACTGATAGTTGGTTTGTATTGGTGTATCTTCCTGTTGAGCATTGGGGGAATAACTTGACAAAGAAAGCAATAAAAAAAAAGACTGATAGGATGAAGTTCATCATTATTAACCACAATCCTGGCATGAAATTTCCTAATGAATATCCATATGAATGGCATCCTTGCAATTTATAAAAACAACGTTCATATTTGATTGTCATCCTGGAGCACATTACAAGTTGTAACAATATTTAATTGTCCTTATCAAGGCATCCTTCTTTTTCTTGGTAGATCTTGCTGCATTGAGAATTAGTAATGCTTATATAATTGTATTTGTCAGTAGATATTCTTGCTTTTTAGTCCCTTGTTGCTTTACATGGATGTTTCTTATTACAAAACTCAGGCTGTTCTAGAAAAACAAAGCTACATGCTCATAGGAAGAAGTGATGTTGAAGGCTTGATGCGAGTTCACCCTTCCAATGCTTACCTACGGAAATCCCATGATCAATCTCTAAACAGCATTCCAGATGCTGAAACTGTTGAAGTAGAGTTAGAGATAAGTGAGCTGCTACTGGGCTTGCGTCCAATAAAGCAGGTAAGCTAGTGGTAGTATAGTGCTATAATCTCACAATGATGATTATGGACTTAGTTATCATTTATGCTTAAAACAACAGATAAACAACATCCACAACTGCAGTTGTTCATTAGTGATAACTTTCTCAAATAGTTCTCTCAGAGCTCATACACTTGTATATGTAGTTTCATTTATAAACAACATGCTCAACTGCAGTTGTTGATTAGTGTGACTCTCAAATAGTCTTCCCTGTATCCATAGACATGTAGTTTCATTTACCAGCAAGCTATCCAGCTGTTTGGGTTTGGCCATGCGAATTGTTTTTCAAAATTTATCTTTATTTAGATCAATATCATTATATTCTTGGAATTAGTTTCATTTGGTAATATCATATATTAAGTTTAAAATTTCTCTTAGTTCATTGGAACTATATTGGATGTCCTGCAGGAGCACTTAATTCGTGATGATCATAAACTTATTTTGTTGGCATCTCTTAGTGATTCATTGGAGTATTTGGCAGATTCTGTTGAAAGGTAAAGAGCTTCTCCTTTATTTGCTAGCACAGTAAGTTGTATTCGATTCATCTAAGAAACTCAACAATTTATATGAATTAAAGACATACCTACCTTTGACATGACTGAATATCTTTTCTAATGAGCTCTGTTTTGATTGTAGTGGCTAATGATTGTAGTGGTTTAGCCACCACAATCTACTAATCAAATTCATGGGATGATATTTGATCAGTACTGAACTATTTATTTTTAGTTCATTGCAGAGGACCAAATTTTAGATAGTTAGAGCCTTAGAGGTATATTTGTGTATATACGAATTACAAGGATGTATATTTAAAATGACAAAAGGATAATATAATAGGCAGAGGAGACTAGGTAGGGCAGGAATCCTGATAATTTCTCCAAATTAACATGGTATCAGAGAAGACACCATTCAGTTTGAATATAATCCCTTATTCCTCTTACATCGCTTGTCTTCTTCATCCGGTACACAGATTTCCTTCATTAAGCATCTGGTGTCTTCTAGCTTTCCTGGTTGTCTCACAGTGGAAATGGAAGCTACACAAAAGGGTTGCAAATCTGTCTTCTTCGATCATCAATCGCAGTTCATCTTCAGTTTTTGGTGATGCAACACAATGCCATCATCAATATAATTTCTCTGAATCTGTGTGACACCATCTCTTCTATGTGAATCTTCTGCACTGCTCGTTGTCCTCTATGGATCTGCACATGCTCTTTTTTGCATTGGGTGTTCTCAGCATTTGTAGCATCTAGTGATTTTGGCAGAGTTTTTCGCATGGCTATTTCTACCAGGTTCTTGGGTATTTGTTATCATGGTTTCAAATTTCATGTTGTGTTGGTCAAAATGTACTATTTTGATAAACTACTGAAAGTAGATGATAATCTCTTTGAGGGATGGCACAAGTTGATATGGCACCAGTTGACCTGCAATGCAATTATGCAGGATTAAGTTTGAGGCAAACCAATTCATGTCATAAACAAGTTAAGGAGTGACCGTGCTAAGGCGTATTTTTTCATACTTTTCATATTCTTTTGTCAAACATCTTGTTTTCATGCACCCCAATAATGGGTATACATGAAGCAACCTGGTAGGTTCATCGTTTGGGGGAATTGATCTTGTTTATAAACTGAATAAGTCTTTATGAGATGAAATAATCTCCTAGGGCATAGTTGGTAATTTTGGCTTTGCTCTCCATTAGTTTGAGATGATTCGGAAGTGTATACAATCACTCAATGCTTCTTGTTTAGTTTGAGCATATGTTGATCCTTTATGTATATGATATCATTATTATTGTGATGATTCTACAGGAATCACAAGGTAATAATCTTATCTACATTAACACTTTGATACCAAGGACTAGGTGATATAAAATATTTGGCATAGAGGTTGCTTATTCAAGGCAAGATAATACATCTCTCAATTAAAATGTGCTAGATATGCATAATGAGGTTGGGACACTTGGAGCACAGTTGACATTCCCATGGATCTCAATGCCAAACTGATGCTAAGATATAGGGAGCTGTGTTCTTATCTAGGGAAGTACGAGTGATTTATTGGAATTGTTGAATTACCTTATAATCACATGATATCTAATGTATTCTAAATGGGATCAATCAATTATTTGAGGCTCCTTGTTATGATCATTTTGAGGTTGATATAAGGATTTTGCGATATCTCAATAATGATCTAGGAAAAGTCTATATTATGACAGTGGCTATCTTCAAGTTGTAAGATACATTTATGCACATTGGCCATATCCTCCCATAGATAAGAGATGTACTTCATGTTATCTTGTCATTTTGGGAGGCAATTTGATATCTTGGAAGAATAAGAAGCAAGGGGTTGTGGCTAGGGTGTCTAGAGGTAGAATATAGCGTTACACTCTTATTACATGTGAATTTATATGGATGAACTAGTTGATGACTTGGTTGGTTATTGCTAAGCTAGATTGTGGTAATTAAGTTATCATGCATTTTGCTTCCAATCAAAAAATTTCCTAAAACTTGTATCTATTTTAATTGGCTTCATTAAGATTCTTAATTTGTTATTGGTGTTTTCTTTTTCCTATTAAATCAATTCAGTCTGGGAGATATCTTTGGAACATCGTTCTCTATGACCGAGGATAAAATTTTGAACAATCAAGCACATCGCCACACACGGAGCACAAGTGCAGTTCCCCCAAGTTTTGCTTCTCTTGCAGAAGAATATAGGAGGTTAGCAATTGACTGCCTCAAGGTTCTACGATTGGAAATGCAGTTGGAAACCATTTTTCATTTACAGGTTTGTAGTTCTGTGAGTGATTTTGTTTCATTTTGTGCACAACTCAAGAGTAGATATGTCACTATGCAGGAAATGACCAACAGGGAATACTTAGAGGATCAAGATGCTGAAGAACCAGATGATTTTATTATTTCACTTGCAACTCAGGTATGCTTGTTCCATTTGGAGTTTATCTATCAAACTATTTTTTGCACTTACACATTCTTTACCTCTTTCAAGCAACAATGTTATTACAATGACCAAGTAACCATGATTATATATTTTATGACCGACCCATTTAGAGTAACATGCTACACCAGATATAGTAATCTTAGTGTCACATAGTTTCTTTAATATTCAAGAATGAACTGAAAATATTGTGTGTGTTTTTTCCCATTTCTTTTTCTGCGTTGTTACAATAAAATCTCTCATCTCTGCTGAGATGTTGGAAGTGCCAAGTTTTTTATGCAACAATTGTGTGTTGTTAGGAATTTCTTCTCATTTTATTTCTACCTAAATCTCTTCATATCCTTATTTACTTAGAAAACTTGCCATAGAGATTGTACTCATAATAGGAAAACAACTTTCAACTCTGTAGTCCTTCCGGTTGAGCTCTATTTTGTGCATTTTTCAGTTTATCTACTTTTTGTTTGCTCAATTCCCTCCTTGGAAGTTGTATTTATCTCTTCAACTTCAAACCATGAAACTTTCAGGTTTAAAATTTATGTCTTCGTACAAGTCGAGGTGATACTCTGGCTTGATTATTATATTGATATCAACCTCACTGATGGCTTATGCACACAGATTATGCGTAGGGACGAGGAATTGGCACCTTTTGTTTCAGAGTTGAAGAGAAATTATATTTTTGGTGGAATCTCTAGTATTGCAGCAAATGCTTCAGTAAAGGTTGCACTCCAATTTTCTTATGTTGGGTATACCTAATTATTTGAAACATTATGGAAGTGCTTAAAATTTGGCTTGGTTTGTTGGATCTTCTAACAGGCCCTGGCTGAGATGAGATCAATTAATCTTTTGGGGGTCCAACAGATATGCAGGAATTCTATTGCACTGGAACAGGTTAGTTTTGTAAGCCTTTTAGTTCATTAATTATGAGTAGTTGTTTGAAAATCGGCCTTCTTCTTTTAAAGACTTGTGCAAACAATGCCATTGTCGTCTCGCTGTTGTTTTCAGCCAGTAAATCAACAGAAAAGATGTATTAAAATTTCATCTTTTAATTCTTCATTGTTCTCCTGTAAATTCCCCTTCATATTTATGTAGCTATATACAGAATGTCTTTGAAATTAATACTTCATGTACTTCATACCAGTTACAAATGGTTAAAAGAGTTTTTAATCTTTATACTATTGCAGGCTCTGGCAGCTATACCATCAATTAATAGCGAGGCAGTTCAGCAGAGATTAGATCGTGTTCGTACATATTATGAGCTCTTAAATTTGCCTATTGAGGTACCATACTTGGAGTACTACTTTTTCTCACATATTCTTTATATCTGATTGATTTCACTTTCTCTATCTATTTTCAGGCCTTGCTAGCATTTATTCAAGAACATGAATACCTCTTTACTCGAAAAGAGTAAGTCATACATGTTAGAGAGTGAAAGATGTGACAATGGAACCCTAAAGTGATTAATGATTTTTTCCCCTCGTTTTGCAGGTATTCAAGTCTTTTGAATGTTAACGTACCAGGTAGAGAGATTCCGGCTGATGCAGAGAAGCGCATCTCTGGGATATCTACTCACTAGATCTCCTCGCAATACTTGTGGTGGAATTCTTATTCCTATTCTGGATTATTAGAAATGTGATGCAGATTCATGCTGTGTTTCTGTTAGCGTGACCGTGTATGGCTATGGTGAGGCCGTGCGCATTGTTCGGTAAAATGATCGAATTGCTTTACCTCGTAGCTATGCCATGGCTATTCTTTGTATTTCTTGAAAATTTTCTGTATGAATTCCTTGTAAATGGCTATGATAATACCTCTACCTTTTGCCATCAGTTCCTTTCAGCAGGCCCCTCTCTACTTAACCTTGAGGTTGATATCTTCGCTCCTCGAGTCATTTGGCATGCATGTCAGGATAGTAGAGAAGTAATGTGGAGTTAGATTTGCCCTAATTCTTGAACGCTATAGATATTGTTGTAATTTTTCAGATTATATTTACTATATTTACAGGGATTTGTTTCAGATTATATTTATTCCAAAAGTAGCTCATTTGTTTAAGGTTAAGCTTGATATTTATATACAAACGATACCATGATTACTTAAGTTTGTAACATACAGCTCAGTTTGGAAACTTGTGTTTATTTTTCTGAATCTATTTGGCTACTTTTGTTGGATCATAAAATTCTCTTCTATCGTGTTAATTTTTTTTGCTGTAATTTAATTTTTCTCATTCTTCTACTGATTGGCTTGCTTAGTCTATCCTTCTGGCATTGGCATTGAGGGCATCTCTCTCGTGCTTTGAGGGGTTTTTTTTGGCTTTTTTTGGCCCCATCAAAAAAAGAAAAGAAATTAAGAAGCTGGTTCGAAATTTCGGAGCTCACAAAAATCTTCCGTTGGAGATTAAATAAATCAACATCTTAAAATCTTTATTATTCTTTGTTGCCAACACAAGTATTTTTTTCAAAAAAAAAAAAACCAACAAAATTTGTTGATAATGAAAGTTAATGGGTAAAATTTCATAGAATTCTTTTTGAAATATAGAATATATAAAGTAAAAAAAAATTAAGCAATCAAAATAAGTCTTCATTCAGGGTCATATGTCAAAACATGATTTTGCATTATCTGTTATTCGTTGGCTTCTATTATATATATACTTTTATCATTTGCACAGAGTTTTCATCACTATATAAAATAGAAATCATATTTTAATTCTATAGCAAATTATGTTTTCACCTATTGAATATATATATAGCATATTTTTTATGATTTCTATTTTCAAAAAAATAATTATCCTTAAAAAAATATTTTATTACAGGTTAATACGACAACAATTCCATGCATGGAAATACTACACTACTATCACTACTCCAGCTGCGGCCACTGGAATACAACAACAGCTACGCTGACGCTGGCCATTGATATTTTATTGCCTTTTCTATGCTCCAATTCATCCTACGACCTGTCATAGCTAATTATTATTATTATTTCAAAATATAAATATATTCATTTTCAATTGATACTTGGGTAGGTACTTCATCCAAATCTATTTAATGGACACGAGCTCCAATGAAAAGGACAAGATGATAATAAATAATAATAATAATTAATTAAATTAAATAATATTATATTTAAAATAATTAATTTAATTTTATAAAAAAAATTAATCGACTATTAAAATAAATCAAGAAATATGAAACAAGATGATAATTAACACATGTGAAAGCTAAAGATGAAAACTAATACATGTGCTAAGAACCTTCATATAGATCGATATTAATTAAGGATCCTTCCTCTCATTCTACATCCCTTAACAAAATGATTAACAATATATGAGACCAAAATCAAAGGTAAATTCTCAACTCTGCTCATCCTTTAATTTCTACAGTGCCAATGATCAGTACGTAAGCCACGTAAAGAAATGGGGTTGAGGGCTGGCGTTTTGTGTCCATTAATGCCAACTCGATCGATCCGCCATGAATTGAATTCACGGAGCATTCAACACGACACAAGGCCTGAACACCATTAGATATTGCAGGCACAAACTGTGTGCGTTAATGCCTCAACGAATGCACAACTACAGTACTGGATTAACTCTGTCGCTCCATAATATTAATGCTTTAATTATCATACGACAAAAAATGAAACGCTCGCTTTAATTATCACATGCACTATGATCCACAAGACATGTTCAGGACTCTATCGATATAATATTAAATCAATCCGACTCAAGATCGAATGAATTCAGATTAAACCAGCTAGCACACTTAGAGGTAGAGTCGTATAATCATAGTTCGACTTGAACTATTAGAGACTCAACTAGGTGGATAAGAAGTCACTACAAAAAATCAGGCTATTAGCGACGGAAATAACGACGGAGAATAATTTCCATCGCTAATAAGCGACGGAAAATAATTTCGGTCGCTAATTAGAGACGGAAATTTAATTCCGTCTCTAGTTCCGTCGTTAATTAACGACAGAAAATAATTTTCGTCTCTAATTAGCGATGGAAATTTAATTCCGTCACTAATTAGAAACGGATATTTAATTTCATCTCCCGTTCCGTCGCTAATTCCCTGACGGGGATGTAAACCCTAATTTTTGTCGCCATTAGCGACGGCAATTTAATTCCGTCACTAATTAGCGACGGAAATTAATATTCCGTCGCTAAATATGCTGAGCTTGGGATGATTGATCTATATGCTAAATAGCGACGGATTTAATTTCCGTCGCTATTTTTTATTTACGACCGGACGGACGGAATTTATCCGTCGTTGATCGGTCGCTAATTTTAATTAGCGATCGATTAGCGACGAAAATGTCCATCGTTAAATGTTGAAATTTTTATAGTGAGTCAATCCTGCCCCCATGGGCCGGAGGCTGAATGTTCACTGGTTGTCTTCTTGTACGTATTATTATTATTATTAGACGAAATTTTTCATGATTTATCCTTTTTCTAGATAATAAAAAGTTATTAGAAAGATCATTTGAGATGATAATTTTATCTTTTACTGCCGATAAAGAGTCAACCTGACAAAGGAGGTCCTCCGTCACCAACGATAAGATCTGTTCGTGGCTTCATAATCGTTTTAAACACCAACAGAAATGGCTTTGCAGTTCCGTTATATATCTTCATCTGAAAAGAGAATCATTAATTTTGCCCTGGGCATGGACACACTGTACATGGATAATGATCTTAGCTTAATATATAAAGTCTGTCATCTTGTCATTTAATGAGTTATAACGATCCTGCAGAAAAGAGGATCATATCATTAACGAAGGGGAATTGACTGAAGAGCAGCTAGCTAGCATTTATTTCTACAGAGACATCGCTTGACATTGATTATGTTCTATAATAAAAGAACATTTTTTATAAACTGAAGGCATTTGTTTAGATACGAATTAATAGAAAGTAAGCTTCAAGAAGAGTAGATCATGGCAATGCACTGTACAGGAATTATATATATACAGAAAGTTCTATTAATCTGTACATTTTAATCTGTATAATTATGAACACATGTTGAGATGATCACCTGCACATCATTGATTAAAATATATATGATATAATCAGTGATCAGAATTATGTCGTCTTAACAAGTGTATATGATTACGTAGGATAAGATGTATAAATTATTAAAATCGTGTATATATATATAGAGAGAGTGAGTTTGTGTGAGTAAAGAAGAAAAAATTAAAGCAAGTAATATCGATTCAATCTTATATAAATAAGAACAATATATATAGGCCATTACTAATGGAAGACAACCAATTCATACTCACCACCTAAAACCATTCAATTCCATTTAATACGTCACATGAATTCATTTGCAGCGTTGCATGCATTTAATTAAATTATTCTTCTTCTTCTAATTAATAATTAATATATAGTAGGAATTAATTAATTAATTAATTAATGTTTGTATATTAATGAAATTCATGTTTTTATTATTCTCTCTCAACAATGGCGGCTCGAAGGGGGTCCTTCATGACGACGGTGAAGGCGAAGGTCTCGGCGGCGGTGGGCGGCAGCTCGCCGGGCACCGGCAGCCACCGGAACTCCCTCACCATCTTGGCGAGCGTGAGGTGGATGTGGAGGACGCCGAGGGTGGCGGCGGGGCAGATGCGGCGCCCGGCGCCGAAGGGCATCATGCGGATGCCGCGGGTGCCGGTGACGTCGGTGTCCCAGCCGTCGCCGCCCTGGAGGAACCGCTCTGGCCGCCACTCGCCCGGGTCGGCCCACGTCGAGGGGTTCTCCGTCACCCACGCCGTGTAGAACTCCACGCTGGCGTCCGCCGGTATGCGGTGGCCGCCGAGCTCCGTCTCCCGCGTCGCCGCGTGCGACAGCACGAAGTGGCTCGGCGGATGCCGCCGCATCGTCTCCTTCACCACCGCCTGAATTTCAAATAATTATCAATAATTATTTTTTAAAAATATATATAATTTTAGGCTTACGGGAACGTAATGTGTAGATTACGGAAAAATAGGGGGCAAAGTGAAATTTACGGCCACGTGAGAGGATTGCGATACGGTTCGGTTTAAAAGAAAACCGGTTGGTCCGGCGGTTCGGAGTTGGTATTATACCTGTAGGTAGGTCATGGCCTCGACGTCGGCTTCGGTAATCTTCCGGCGCTTGTCGGCGCCGATCACCGCGACGATCTCGTCGTAGAGCCGCTGCTGCGCCGCCTGATCGAGCACCAGATGGAGCATCGCCCATTCCAGCATCGTCGCGCTCGTGTCGGTGCCGGCGCTCATCACTTCGGAGCAGAGCGTCACCAACTCCTCCTCCCCCAGCCGACCCTTCCCGGCCAGCTCCATCCGCAGCAGCGAGTCCACGTACGCCTCCCCTTCCGCGCTCACCATCTCCCATTTCGTGTTCGATCCCCCTTCCTCCAGCTTCTTCCCGCCGGCCTCTACGAACGCTCTCCGCGCCCTCACTAGCGGCGCGAGGCACTCCATCTGTCGCTTCCGTAGCTTCCCCGCCTCCGCCAGCTGCCTGCGGAAGAATGGCGTGAGCACCGGGAGGAAGTCCGGAAGCTTCGGCGTCGTCATCATCATTACCTTGTCAAGGACCAATGCAGAGTATTAGCGAAGTGTTTTCTATCTGTTTGTTAAAATGCGATTCCTAGGGTTTTCGTTCCCTAAACAGACCTCCTTGAGCACCTCCTCGACGAGTCGGACGTGTTCCTCGGGAACGCGTGCGCCGAAGCAGATGCAGACGAGAATGCTGCAGATGGTGAGGCGGCAGTTGGCCATGACCTGCACCGCACCTGCGGCCGCGAACTCCGCGCGGAGGCGGGCGAGGTGGTTGGCCATGGCCCAGTCCCGGATCCACCCGAACTGCTTCACCCGCGTGGGCGTCACAATCTCCGTCACAAAGTTGCGGCGCAGGGCGCGCCAGAGTGGGCCGTAGGCGGCCGAGTTGACGGTGCACTTCCCGGCGCTAAAGAGCAGGCGGGTGGGCGAGTCGGCGGGGCGGCTGGCGAAGAGCGGGCCCTTCTGGACCAGCGCCTCGTGGATGAGGTCGGCGGAGGTCACGACGATGAGGGTGCGCTGCCCCATGCGCATGGTGAAGATGGGGCCGTACTTTAGCCGGAGGTCGCGCACGACGTACATGAAGGGCCGCCGCTGGAGGATGACCTGGAAGAGGTTTCCCACCACGGGCCAGCCGGGAGGTCCTGGCGGCAGGCCCTCCGGGTTGCGAGAACAGCGCCGCCACCACGCCCCCGCCAGCACCGCCGCGGCAAAGACATACAGTAAGTCGACGAAGTCCATCTGTTTGTAGAAATGCCACAACGAAGCAGAGCACTGATCTGATACAGCAGATTGACGAACGCTATGGATTGGGTTGAGAAAGAGCAAGAAAGGTGGTAGATTTTAAAGAATAGAGGAAGGGAAGAGGCAGAGACAAAGAAATGAATGCAAATTTTAATGGAGGGAGAGTAGGTGGAGATAACAGGTTGGAGAGGTGCGTTCAAACCTGCACACTTCCATTGGTGACTCTGCAAAATTACTCAGAGCTCTTTTAAGTCTTTGTTCTACCCACAGGTCAGACAG
>JBBUKS010050786.1:0-10136 GCA_038050645.1 Hedychium gardnerianum
TTCCACTTAGCCAAAAGTAACAAATACCTAACAATCCAAGATTCAAAGATGTATATATGTAAGAAAACACATCTACAAATCTAAACTCATCCATCAATTCAAATAAAATAAAGCTACAAACTAATACAACAACTTCATAAATAACAACTCCATGTTATAAACTAGTCCAACATGGTATATCAACACACATTTAAGTACTTCTCAACTGTAACATGATTCAAACTCCCCATACCCTTACTTACAACCACCAACATTCATGAACAATCAAACCATTCTTTTCAAGAATTAAATCAAACAACTTGCGAGCACCCTCCACATAAAAACACTTTGCATACATGTTGACCACTGATGAGCCCGAAATAGTATTACACATTAAACCATACACAACCACCAATTTATGAATTTTCCTTTTGAGACTAATTGCTCCCACCTTCCCACAAACACTCAACTCATTAAGGGAAGTAACTACATCCATAAAACTGATTTAATTACCATACTCCTAGAGAACACCAAATTCAAACTATAATCTTAAAGAACACCAAACCTGAATTCATTGCTTGCTATTAATTGAAAAAAAATATAGAGAAAAGGATCTGACTAGATCACCGAGAGGACAGCAATGAAGCCGGTGCTGGCGTGAGGCATCAGTGGTCGGAGAAGGAGGTAGGCTGGCCATAGAACCTCATTTGTGGCTAGGGCTAGTCGGAGGTGACCCCAAGCTGCAGTGGTAGTCGGAGCTGAGATGGCAGGAGCATAGCTTGAGCTGGACTCAAGAAAATCCAGCCATGGCCGGATCTGGAAACCTCACTAATGGTGGTGACCAGGGCGGTGGCGACCATAGCCAAGGAAGAGGGCAGCATTGGAAGTGGCGACAGCTAGGGCAGAGGTGACGATCGGCGGTCGTAGAAGGGCCGATTGGTTGCCCGTGTGAGAAGAAATCGCGATGAACAATGGCTGCGTTTAGAGATTGAGATGAGGTTGAAAGGCCGACGGTGGCTTTGGCAGCGTCGACGGTTGGTGGTCCTAGAAGAGAAGGAGAGAAGAAGGAGGAGGAGGCGGTCGGCGATGTTTCGGGCTGAGGGAAACGTCGACTGAAGAAGCAGAGAAAGGGAATCAGTGGAGAAAGATCATGTAAAGGAAAATGAAAAAGGGAATAGATTTTAGTATTTATAAATTATAACTTAGGTTTTAATAACTCAACTTAGGCTTTAATTAATCCAGCCTTAGGGTTTTGATCAAATCAACTTAGAGTTTAATATTTCAACTTATATTAATTAATTCTAACCTTAGCTTTAATTAAACCAATCAACTCCCGTTTAATTGATATTTCGAACCTGCTTCTCAAAAGTATATCATTCATATCCCCGTAAACTTCTCTAATTAGCTTCGATTAAATCCAGAAAATCTTCAACAATTCCCAATACATTCCATAAATTTTATTTTCCCATTAATACATATTATTTTATTATTTTAAATTATCATATTTAACGTTCTACTGGTTCCAACTCTGAGAATAATCGTGTATCAAAACTGTAACTGTCGCTCGATGACTAGCTAAAAACTCATAAAGATGATGCTCCATATTTTCAGTGTAGAAATACTAACTGCTAATTCTAAATTTTGAACAGGGTAGTTCTTCTCGTATTCCTCTAGCTAACGAGAAGTATATGATAACACTCATGCTTGCAACATCCAAGCTGCACCCAACCCTTGCAGCGATGCATCAATGTAGAGCACGAATCCATTTTCCTAGAGAAAAAACACGAAGACGGTTGTAGTAACCATTCTTTGTTTGAGCTCTTAGAGACTTGTCTCGCAAGCCTCTATCTATATAAATTTCTCCCTTCCTGGTCAATCAGGTTAATGGAAAAGCAAAGCTGGAAACATCCTCTACCAATCTCTGGTTATATCAAGTCAATCTAAAAAAACTACGGATCTCTTGTATCGACTTCGGTTGTTCCCAACCTTTGACAGCCTCTATCATTCGAGGGTCTACAGATATGCTCCTACTCAAAATCACATGTCCGAGAAATCCCACCGAAAACAACCAACTTGCACATTTGCTGAACTACCCATACAGATGCTCTCGTCGAAGCATCTCCAGAACTATGCAAAGATGTTGTTCGTGTTCCTTCTCAATCCGTGAGTAAATCAAAATATCGTCAATGAAGACAATAACAATCTGATCCAAGTACTTAAGGAACACTCGATTCATCAAGTCCATATAAACTACAGGAGCATTAGTACGTCTAAATGGCATCACCGAAACCCATAATGCCCGTACCGGGTATGGAATGCTATCTTTTTCATATCCGCATCTCTTACTCTAAGCTGATGAAAGCTTGAGCATAAGTCCATCTTAGAATACACACTGATATTCTTTAGTTGATCAAATAAGTCCTCTATCTGTGTAAGAGAATATTTGTTCTTGATAGTCACTGAATTCAGTTATCGATAGTCAATACACAATCTAAGTGACCCGTGCCTCTTTTTGACAAAAAGCACTAGAGCTCCCCAAGGTGAAACACTAGGGCAGATAAATTCTCTATCCAACAACTCTAGTAACTGTATCTTGAGTTCTTCTAATTCCTTTGGTGTCATTTTGTATGGAGCCTTTGATACTGGAGTCATATCTAGAATTAACTCAATCATAAGCTCCACTTGCTTTTTCGCGGCAAGCCGGGGAGTTCTTTCAAAAAAATACATTCGTCCATTCTCAAACTATAGGAACATCTGAGAGCTGTGAAACATCTCCGTCAGCCCTAATCGTCAATAATAAATATCCCTGATAACCCTGAGAGAGTAGTCTCTACGCTTGTAGTGCTGAAATAATGGAAATTCCATCATCCCTGGTACCAACGAACTCCTAGGCGGGTCGATCCAATGGTTGGAAGGTGACTACTCTCACTCAAAAATTAACTGTAGCATAATGAGTAGTTAACCAATCCATGCTTAGAATAGTGTCAAACTCTGTCATATCAAGCACCTGAAGGTCCACAGACAGTAAATGACTACCGAAGTCCAAGAGACATCCCTGACTTCTTGGTTGATGGTTAGCACCTCTCTAGACAATAGTCCAAGAGACTATCGAACATAGGCTGTATACTTGGAAAGACTGGTATCGGTCGACTGATACAAGGGATCAGTCGACCGAACAAAGAAGGAAAGAAACAGCTGTCAGATTGAATCAATGCAGAAAAGGAAAACACTGGGATCAGTCGACTGATACAAGGGATCAGTCGACCGAACAAAGAAGGAAAGAAACAGCTGTCAGATCGTATCAATGCAGAAAAGGTAAACAGAGGGATCAGTCGACTGATAACATTTATCAATCGACCGATCAAGCATGATTTCTGGGATCGAACGGATTAGATCAGAGCAAATAAGGAAGGCCGCGGGTTTAGTTGACCGATAGGAGGATCAGTCGACTGAAAGGATTAGTCGACTGAACGATTTTTCAGTTGACCGAACGCAACCTATAAAAGAAGCCCTCGGAGTCCGAGCCGAAGAGAACTTTCCTCTGTGCATCATTCTGTTCCTGCTGCTGCTATTCGTGCAAGCTACTACTACTACAACGAGAAGCAACCCAACAACCTACGCCGAAGTTTACTTTATTATTGTCGATATTTTTCATTCTTACATAGTATTGTAATTTGCATGCTTGTATTGCCTTGCTTCCTCGGAAGAACTATTTTAGTGAATTAACCCATCGATACGATCCAAAGGGTGGGTTCTTTGAGTAGGAGTCGGCTGGGCTCCGAACCAAGTAAAAAAGAAGTGTGACTATTTAGTTTTAATTTCCGCTGTTACTTTAAAAAGAAAAGATTTTCGAACGAGATTCACTCCCCCCTCCCTCTCTCTCGTTTCTAACGATCCAACAATCTAAGGTTGAGACCATACATCTAGAAGACTGTTATTAACAATCATATATATGTCTGTGCTAACATTGTGATATAGGTGAAGTTTGGCAAAATCAATAACTCTAAGCGCTTAGAAGGGATCTAGGCGATTGGCATTCCAGGCATCCTGAACATGTCCAGGCACTGATAAGTCAAAATCCAGCCTGCATCCAAATGAGGTGGCATGCCCTGATTGGGCACTATATGTTAGCAACTAGGCGCTCTGAAGGCATCAAGGCACATTGGATGGATAAAATCACAGTAGGAGAGGCAGGATAAAATTTTGACCAAGTGGTGCCACATCAACAATCTAGGCGCTTGAAAGGGATCGAGGATCCCTAGAGATGACTGACGCGGATTGGATAAGCCTCAATGGAGGTGCCCCAATTTGATCCAGCCGCCTGTAGTCAGCTATAAAAGAAGGTCTCGACTAGAGCCTCAAACACAACTTCAGAAGAGCTATTCTATGCTTCAGAGACTCCGAAACACTATGTCTAGTTCCTAGTTCCTAGACTCAAGTTTCAATGACATAACAATGTTCGATGCCACAACGAGCTCAAATGAGCATAGCATTTGGTAACGCATAATTAGTCATATCTTTTACTATATTCGTTTCTTTCTATATGTATTTCTTTAAGGAGCGGTAAGTTTGTTACCGAACATGATCTTTGTAAAGAAACAAACTCTCTTCTCTGTTGAGAAGAAGGTTAATAGTGATTGTCTATCGAAAGCAGTCAAAGTGACTATGGGCCTTGGAGTAATAGCCACGAGGTTGTGAACCAAGTAAAACCAAAGTGTCTACTTTTCTTCTGTTAATTATTTTTCACTGTACGACTTTGATTTTTGAATGATTTCTAAATGCGTATGAAACACGCTATTCACCCCCTTTAGCGCTTCTTGATCCAACAATTGGTATCAGAGCGAGTCGCTCTAAATTGGTCCAACCACCGTTTGAGCAATTTTTTTTCTTCTGATTTGTCATTTATTCTCTTCTCGTATATTTTTTTCGGCACTACAAATCCAAGATCAAGTCTTGGTACAATTTTTTGTGTCTTTGTCCGTGCAAGATTTTTGTGATGGTCCTTCAAGAAGGCTACAACACAGTTCGCCCCCCTCTTTTCAGTGGTGATGATTTTGTCTACTAGAAGGGGTGAATGGAATATTTCTTGAAGACCCACATAGACACATGGATCGTCATCAAGACCAGGTTCACCCTACTGGTCAATGAAGTCATATACGAGAACTAGACCTCTGCAACTAAGAGGCAAATTGAAGCTGACGCAACGACAACTAATACACAACAATGTAGTCTGACCAAAAAGGAGCTCAACCATGTTGGCCTTTTATCAGTGCAAAAGACCTCTAGGATAAGATGGTCAAACTCCATGAGGGAATCACGGATACTAAGGTAACAAAACATGACCTCAGATTGAATACATTTTCTAACATTAATATGTAGGACAATGAGTCATCATCGGAAGAATCAGACGAATAAGAACAAGCTCAAGCGAGCTTTTTGACACTAATGTAAAAATATTATGGAACCAAGTCCGAGACCGAGTCTGAATCTGAAACTGAGTCCAAATTAAGCCATAGATTCGTATCCATTTTCGAAGAGCCTAACCCCACTGTAAAAAATTCTAGTATAGAATCTAACTTGTTTAATGTAATTTCTTATTTGACTCGCAAATTAGAGAAATCCAATGGTCGGGTCAAGTCGCTACTAAAGGAGGTCGAACTCCTCAAGGAGCAGACTAACCCAAGTTTGGTAATCGATCAAGTTTCGATTGGAACCTCAACTCAAGTCCAATAACTTGAGAAGATAATTCCAATCTAAAAGATTAGGTTACTAAACTTAAAGGTTCCATGGAAAAGTCCGCTATCGGATCCAAGGGCCTAGATATGCTTCTTGGGTTTCAGCAAGCCATGTACAACCGAATCAGATTTAGATTCAAAGAAAAAATTAGTCAGAACAAATCTTTCATGTCTCTAGTTAATTGGAACAGACCTAGAATCTAAGCATGGGTTCAGAAAGTTGATCTAATTAATAAAGTTGAATTGAACCAGTATTGGGTCCCTTAAGGTCATGTACATGTTTTAGATAGACCTTATTTAAGCCATGCTCAAGGGGGAGCCAATCGAAAAAATATTTCCATTTTTAGATAAATTGATTGCTTGTTTATTCCTTTAATGCATGTTTTTTTATTCTCGCTTAATTTAGAATGGTTAGATAAGGACAATAGGCTTGGTTGACATTTGCCCAACATAATACCAGGGTGGGGTGAGATGATATACGTTAGAGAAGCTTATTCTAAGTAGTCAGGTAAGGTAAGGAGTACTTTACTTGGTCTGCTTAGCTAAGTGGAACTAACTGAAGCTATCTCGTCACATCCTAGACTAGTTAGATTAGGGTTTCTCAATTGATTAGCTAAGTGTTCAATTTCACGAATCAACCTTGTCTTAGAAAGTGATCATTGCTCCGATAACCAAGAAAGTCTCTATGGCTCGCCATGGTTTGGAAGTTGAAACCTGAAATATATATGCACTTAGTTGGTCAATTGTTAAACTTGAATCTAACTCAAATGTCAATCAATCCTTAGAACTCAAACTAAATTAATATAAATAAAATTGACAACCATCTCACAAACTTTATAAGACACCTTGATTGAAAATCTAGAAATGAATGAGATGGATCTAGAACATAATTAATTAAATCTTAATTAATTTAGTTTAATTTAATTTAACCTAACTTAAACTTAATACAAATAAATGTAACCTAAACTTAATTAAAATAAACTTAACTTAAACTTAATTAAAATAAACCAAACTTAAACTTAATTAAAATAAACCTAACTTAAACTTAATTAATCTAAAATTAACATTAAAACTTAATCAATCAATTTAAAAATAAACTTAACCAAACTTAAACTTAATAATAAACTTAAATTAATTAACTTAAACATAATTAATAAACTAAAACAATTATTTAAATCCAAACCTGATTTAAAATCTAACTTAATAAATTCAAAATAAATTTAATAAATATAATTTAATTAATTAATCCGATATTCATTTAATTAATCTAATTAAAATTAATTTAACCTTAACTCTAATCTTAAATTTAATTAATTAATTAACCCAATTAAATTAATAAACCTAAAATTTAACCTTAATTAAATAATCTCAAACTTAAATGTTCATTATTAATTTAACCACAACTAATTAATATTATTAATCTGAAACTAATTAATCTAATTAATAAATCCTAAACAAATTAATTAACTTAATTAATCAAAAATTAACTTAAATAAAATCTTAAATTAAATTAAGTTTTAAACAATTAATTTAATGTCATGCCTCAGAGGTATACTTGTCCGACGAAACGGACGGTACCCCTTAGTGACAATGTGATCGATACTACTTGGTATAAATCCACACAACTTAAACAAGCCAAAACACATGTAGATAATAATATCCAAATAACCATGTCAAAATATAACTAAACAAAACCAGATGCAAATAGAATAAGTTGTGTGCCGGTATGGCTTAACAGCGCAACAAAATATCCAAAGCAAATACCAAATGGGAATCCAAATCCATAACATAGTTCACTTATTACAACATAAGTAAAAAAATCAAATGAAATAAAGTGTAAAGAAACATAAAATGCAGAAAACCCTCCATGTGACGTAGGACAGGCAGACAAGATCTCCTGGCAATAATGACATCTATCTGATACCTGAGGAAAATAAACACAAACAAGGGATAGTGAGTCCAAATGACTCCGCGGGTATAAGAAAGATAGTGCATGATAACTATAACAGTAGGAGGTCAAGGTACATACAGTTTCATGGGTCCATCGAGTGAACAATCATCACATGTAAGTGCACAGAAGTCAAATGCATATGCAACACACATCAAATGCATATGTAAAGCATGATCACTCTGGTGTACCCCTCCAGCTACCACGATATTTGTGTGGCCGAGGGAGGAGGGACGGTGACAACTGATCGCACTCCAGCTACCACTACTCTGAGTGGTCGAGTGGTCAAAATGTAGGGTAGCTATCTAGCTACAACAAGAGATCTCTATATATACAATGCTCCAGCTACCACTACCTAAGTGGCCGAGCGGCACGACAAGACAAACTGCTCCACTCCAGACACCACTACCTAAGTGGACGAGTTGGCAGGAATATGACTGACAACTCTCTCGACCACAAGGGAGACGATGGTCATCAGCATGCAGATGGTATGCAGTGCATAATGAAATGAGCATCACACACATAAACAAGAATCACGTATAGGTATATATCATAACACAATATAATAAACTCGCATAGGGCAGACACCTATGAAACACACCATACACATGTGTAATGACCTACGATGCATACCATACATGTATGCACCAAACAACAATATATATCCAGAAATAAAACAACATAAGCATCACATGAAGTAAATACCTATGAAACACAACATAAACGTGTGTAATAACCTACAATGCATACCATACACGTGTGCACTCAACTGCGATACACACCATACACGTGTGTACCATTACCAATAATGGATAATAAAAATACGAGATTACATGGATAACCAAAATAGACTAATTTCAAGATCAAGCATATAAGCATCTAAAGCAAGAAATGACATGAATAGATTTAAGGTAATCCAAACTACTTATCAAATCTATAATATTCATGCACTAAGTTCAAGATATTAAAAGAAATAATGATAGAAGTACCCGCCTCAAACTAGGTCGTGTTGAATATCCTCAAATCCGATGCTCCGTCTCGAATCTGGATCTTATAAGCAAATATACAAAAACTATTTAAATGCTAAATTCATACTAGTAATAAACTTAATAGGAATACTATATGGATTAAACACCTAATTAACGGATCGAATGAAAATAATTTAAGTTTAGAGATTCGTTATCCTAATTCCGTCAATAAATCTCACAAACCTACATTTTCAATTCCCAATCCTTAATCTACAAAAAATAAACACCTAATAATCAAACCTAAACATGACAACTTTGTTTCTTGATCCCAATTTCACATAGGATTGTCATCCCAATTCCATAAACCAACTCACCATTACCCTACAATTAGGCCTAGTCATGAACCAATTTATTTAGGTATTATTCAGCCCAAATATTCCCACAACTATTAAAATAACCATATAGTCCAAATTCGAGAACCACAAAATGACTAAGAAAGAACAATTAAATTCTCCACAATTTTTCTTTCAACATAATTCATATTTCAAGGGTGTAGTTAAGCAATAACAATCCTACACCAAATGATAAATGAAATTCATAAAACAACAAGCAAGTGAGTCACAAACCGAACCCTAAAGATTAGGCATAATCATCCTAGATTATTTGAGTAACATAAACCCTAATATGAACTCAACTAACCAAATACATCTCATGAGCATTTGTTTCCAATGGAATCAAAGCCAGAGATTAGAACAATCACCTTTACAGAAGCATTAATAGATTCAAACATTTAGGTATTCCACATTTTAAGCTCAGTTCTTGTGTCAACCTCAATCCAAAAATTCTGAGTTTTATCACCAATCCATACCTTTGCTGGTGACCAAAAGTGTGCTATGGAAATATTTGGCTGGTCGAAGAGGGAAAGGGTTCGGATCCTAGCTCTGACCGTCGGAGGCAACAGTGGCCGAAGTAATGGAAAGGACCCAATCTGCTCTATTCCTGGCCAACAACAATCGAATAGCTGGATCAGGGATGTGGCAACGCCAGCAACAGCAATAGGCAGCTAAACTCGGGCAAGCAAAGGATATCAGTAAGGAAAAATAATGATCGGTCTGAACTAAACAAGTAAACTTGGTCGAAGAAGATCTCGCCAAAGATCGAGTCCGACCTAAGAGACTGGTGTCAGATCTGCTCTAGGCGGTCGTGGCTACGGCGGCTAAGGCCTGTGCTTAGCCGATGAGCTGGCCAGCGACAAGAGGACATTGGCATCAGAGATGGCTGACTGTGGTGGTCTTGGAAGGGAGGTCGGTGGTCGATTGGGTGAGTAGGAGAGGTTGGCGATGATGGAGGAAAATCGACAGTGGATTAATCGGGACTTGACCTCTCCGATCGTGGCTTGTCCATGGGCTGGCAGCAATGGCCGGCGATGAGGGTCGACGACGACGGCGGCGACGGTGTAGGTGGAGTGATGGCCACGGGCTCGAGGAAGAAGAGAGGGCGGCTGGA
>JBBUKS010050806.1:0-10135 GCA_038050645.1 Hedychium gardnerianum
CTCTTCCTTGGTGAATTCGAGTTCACCCAATGAGTCTAACTCATCGATCAATCCGAATTGACTCCATGAGTCTAATTAGAATTGGACTCAATCCAATAGTTGGATCCAATTGAGTCTAACTCACTGATCTTCCTTCTTGAATGTATAATTAATCCCCTTTAATCATCTTTAATGGGTTGGATTTTAGCATATTGGATTAACCATTAACCCAATACCATAATCGTTAACCCAATAAGCCTAATCATCTCATAATTGGCTCTTAGGACTAATATTAACAGGTAGACCAAATACTATGCATAACTATTAGATTCAAAAGATAAATAACACTAAAATAATAGGTGTTAATTGAGGAATAAGCCAACAAATTTTTTTTAGGAATTTTGAGGATTTGTTTTGGATTTAATCGGAGCTAATATAACGAGTTTAAGGGGATATAGATATTCAACTTTTAAAAATCTTGTTTGGAATATCAATTTAGTTGGGAGTTAATTGATTTAATTAACCTAAAGTTATAAATATTAACCTAAGCTTTGATTTATATAAACCTAAGTTCTCTATTTCTCCTCCTCCTCTTCTCCCCGAATTCGACTACTGTCGACCTTCACTCGATCTCCTCCTCCTCTGGCTGACACAACTGACCCTAGCCTTCACCCGACGCCACCCCGTCATCATTGGCCAGCTGCAAGCCACAATCAGTGACTAGGCAGCGACTAGAGGGAGAGGCCAGCACGATCGCTTTTCCCGATCCTTCATCTCCTCACGGAGCTGGCTGCCACCCCTCGTCATAGCCTCGCTCTTCTCCAGCCACTCAGCCAGACATAGGTGGCCAGGCCGCATTCATCATGCCCAGCCAGCAATCGTCGTGGCCTCCACTTCCCTTCTCTCTCGAGCTTGTCATCGCCGCCTTCGCCACCAGCCAGTTCAGATTCAGCCAGATCTAGGTTAGATCGGGTCTCACTGACGTTGTTGCTGCTCCGGCTAGGCTCCAGCTAGGTCGAGCCGGAGAGGAGCAACCTTTGTCTCGACCACCCTCGTCCAGCCGATCTCCCCTGCCTCAATCAGTTGTCGTTCTAGATGCCATCGGAGTTAGGTCAGATCCTTATTTCTTTCCTATTGATTCAATCTTGTTTTTGCCAATCTCAAATCCAGCCGAGTCACTATCGGCCAGACCTCTGGCCACCCACAGAATCTTCTGGTAGCCACCAACAGTAAGGGTTAAGAGTTCGTTGGTGATAATTGGATTGAGCTAGCATTTGATTGATGGTTAGTTTTGGTTTCGATCATTCTAGGGTTGTAACTCCTGTTCCGACCAATCTTATCTAGATTTGACCATTTCTTGTTTTAATGGTTGTTGCTCCAACCATTGCTGGGGCTGGCAGTTATTGTTTCGGCCAATCAAGCGATCGCAGATCAGCCCACTATTGTTTCGGCCATCCGAGGTCAGCTGGCAGCCACTTCGGAGCAGCCACATTGAAGAGGAGGAAATCAACATACGGGTAACGATTTCCTAAACATAAGTGAGCTATGAATTAGACCTAATGACTAGAGTTTATCTTGTATGATGTTTGTGAATTTAAATCCGTTGGATTGGTTGTTGGGTGGATGTTATGTTTGATGTTACCTTATGAGGTTGTTATGTTTAGGCTTAATGTATAGGGTTTCATGTCGTTAATGGATGGGGAATCGATATTTAGAGTGATAAGAGGATTTATGTGTGGAAGGATTGGGTGGATCCGACTAGGGTTTCTTAACCAGCTTAGGATTTAGGTTTAGTTATTTGATTCATGGTAGAATTAGCTATAGTTGTGTTATTTGTGGCAGAACTCTGATTCGGGACAAGTACTTATAGTTGAGGACACTTTGACATGATCTACAAATTTGAAGGAGGATATTTCTTCCTTTGTTCTCCTTTATACATTGAACTTAGTGTGTGATATGATACTTTGACTAGGTAGTTGAATGTACCTTAACTCTAGTTGTATTTGTACTTGAGTTTGATACTTATCTGCTTGCACTTTGAGTTAATCTGATTATATGCATACAATCTCTATTGTTTTCATATTATGTAGTGTGTACACGTGTGTGGTGTGCACAATAGGAACATGCTTATGATTGTGTAATAATGTAGTTGTTTGACATGCATGTGACATGTGTTTTTGTTCACTTGTTAGTTTCAGTTTATTTGTTCCATGTAGTTGTGTAAGCGTGTGTAGCGTGTATAGAGGATAACGTAGGATGTGATACATTAATTATGATTTGTAGATGTGGATACGTGTGTGACGTGTACGAATAATGATGTAACATTTATTGCATATTTTTGATTGTGTGGAGGACATGTGTGTTGTGTGTACCCCAGATATTGTAGCATGTGTTATATGTGTATGGTTATAGGTGTAAACATGTGTGTGACATATATTCTAGGTGATTTATCATGTTAGTGACTATCATGTATGTTTTGTGATTATAAACATACGTGTGACATGTATTATGATTTGTATGTCTTTATGGATGTAGTTGAGTATATTTGTGTAGATAGACATATCTGATGGTAGAACTACTTATCTTCCTACCATCATGGTGATGTATGTATGCTATTCATCAGGACTCCCTTCGGGTGTGAGCTAGTCGTAGCATCACAGAGAGGCATGTATGCTATCGATCTGGGCTCCCTTCGGGTGTGAGCTAGTCGTAGCATCACAGTTGCATGTATGCTATCGATCAGGGCTCCCTTTGCATGTGAGCTAGTCGTAGCATTGTGGAGATGCATGTATGTTATTGATTAGGGCTCCCTTTGGGTGTAAGCTAGTCGTAGCATCGGGGTTAAATGTATGTTATCGATCAGGGCTCCCTTCGGGTGTGCACTAGTCGTAGCATTGTGGTTGCATGTATGCTATCGATCAGGGCTCCCTTCGAGTATGAGCTAGTCGTCGTATTACGGTTGCATGTATGCTATCAATCAGGTCTCCCTTCGGGTGTGAGCTAGTCGTAGACATTCTATGCCTTGGTATACCTATCCTAGATAGGGATTTTTATTCCCCGGGCTGTCAACGATGCCATATGTGGTAGAGAGTTTCTCCCGCAGCCCGTAGCTAGATAACTACCTCTTGTCTTCCCATGAGGTCATTCGTGGTAGAGAATTTCTCCTGCAAACAGGGACCCTAACATTTCAGACTGCCCACAAATATCCGTGGTAGAACATTTCTCCCGCAGTCCACAATTGACGAGCTGAGTGTCTTAGTCATTTATATACCCTATGGTGGAGCATTGCCCTCACATACGAGATCTAATACTGTTATTTGTACTGATATATGTTTATGAGATGTTGTACTCATATTGATTATTGATGATACATGCGTGTGAGAGGTTGTATCTATGTTGATTATTACTGGCACTACTCATTATACTATGTGCAGTTGAGTAGGGTGCTTTTATAGTAGAGGCATACCAGTGTGTACTTCTGGTTCGTGAGTATGTTCCCCCTTTGAGACTGTATACTTTTAATCCTTGTACTCTTTATTGTTCATGCACTATCTTCTTATACCCGTTGAGTATCTCTTTTGTACTCACCACCTCTATAATCCATTATTATTTCCAAGTTAGCAGGTTTATGTTGATTGGGTCGCTTGGAGGATATCTGTTCACGCTGTCCCATTCACATCGGACTTCGATTTTCTCCTTATCGCTTTGGTTTATTTTTGCTTCCACATTTATTTATTATACTAGTATTGTAATAATTAAGTCGTATCTTAACTTTTGGATTTTCTGTAGTTATGTACTTATTATCTTAAGCTAGGCCGACACACATTTATGTTTTCAAATTTCATTACCTATTCTGTGTGGTTGTGTTATGGTTTGAGTTTTGTGGACTCATACCATGTTGTATTTATGATTGTCATAAGGGAGTATCGTTCGTATCCACGAGCATGTGTACTTTTGGGGCTTGACAATTTATTGTTATCATAGTCATAGGTTGCGAAAGCCTATTTTCGTATTTTGGATATCGTGATTTATTTTCTTGATATGACTTTATGAGTTTTGGGACAAGGCAGTGACAGGGTATCTCCAAGCTATAGGTGGTAAGTTGTGTAACAGGTAACCTATATTTCTGTTAATTCTTACCTAGTTGTTTGTAATATGTATGACTTGAAGTAGGTCAGTCACTATTTGTGGCCGTGGTCTGGGTCAACCACGAAGACGACCTGTTGAGTCAATGGGATCGGACCTGATGCCTGAGAGGTGAATTTTTCTGGGGTTCCAACTGAGGTTGAGTCTGATAGCATGAGTCAGGCTAATTACACCCCTATGAGAGGTCCGAGATTATAGTCTCAGGGAATATCACCAACTGTACCGTCTTAGACTAGCTAGCAAGGTGGTGGATAGAGATTGTATGTCATAGTTGGCCGATCAGTAAAGGACTGACTTACTCTATTACATGGAGATTACGACCATTGGGTCGCTCGTGCATGGTTAGATAACTAGGGAGGCACATACATGTACATGACCTGCACTGACGCAGAGAAGGCTACATTAGCTATATATCATTAATGAGATTAAGTTGATATTTGGTGGATGATGTAGAGGATGATTTTTGGGATCAGTTCATTACTTAGATTTTATTTTGTGATGCCTTCGAGAGGCATTAGATGGACCATTGTTAGGTAAGAATTGGTAAAATTCTTACACTCAGATCACATGACTTAGCGGTCGGTATCTCTACCATGGAGAGGTCCTGACCATTAGTCAGGAAGTTAGGGGATGCCCCTTGGATTTCGATAGTAATTCACTGATAGTGGATCTTTAGGTGCTCATTATGATAGAATTGGATATCATCCTGACATGGATTGGTTGACTACCTACTATGGTATAGTTGACTGTTAAGCAAGAGTTATCACTTTCTGACTTTTGGATCATCACTCTTGGGAATTGGTTGGGACCAAGGATGATGAGATATCTACAGTCATTGATTAAGACTGAGGGAAGATGGTGCTTCACATCCCTCAGATGTTTGTATAGTTTGAGAATGCCCGGACGTATTTTCGGAAGAAACTCCTCGGCTTGGCCCGTAAAGGCAAGTGGAGTTTTTGATTTAGTCGATTCTGGGTACGACACCAGTATCAAAGACTCCATACAGAATGACTCATTGTCTTTATTGTCAATATTCTGATACATTCTCGGTCAGAGATGGAGCATGAACAACATCTTCGAACAGATCTGGAGACGCGTCGACGAGAACGTCTCTGAGCGAAGTTTAGTAAGTGTGCATCTTGACTATTTTCAGTGAGATTTTTTGGATATGTTGTCTCTGGTAGAGGGATATCGGTGAATTCCTTAAGAGTAGAGGTCATTACCAGTTGGGAGCAGCCAAAGACAGTATAGGAAGTTCGTAGCTTTTTTGGACTGGCTGGATATTACTAGAGATTTGTATAGGATGTTTCCAGCATTTCTCTGCCGTTGACTTGACTAACCAGGAAGGGAGTAAATTTACGTGGACATAGGCTTGCGAGACAAGTTTCCAAGAGCTTAAACAAAGATTGGTAACTACGCCCATTTTAGTGCTTCCTTCTGGGAAGACGATTTTGTGCTCTATATTGATGCATCGCTGCAAGGGTTAGGTGCAGTTCTGATACAACACTCACGGGTAGTATCATATGTTTCTCGCTAGCTGAAGGATCACGAGAAGAACTACTCTATCCATGATTTGGAATTAACAACTATTATCTTTGCGCTGAAAATATGGATTCATCATCTGTATGGAGTCACTTTCAAGATTTTCATAGATCATAAAAGTCTTAAATATTTGTTCACTCAGAAGGAGTTGAACCTAAGACAAAGAAGATGGAAGGAGTTTCTTAAGGACTATAACTACACTATAAACTACCATCCAAAAAAATCCAATATGGTAGTGGATGCTTTGAGTAGAAAATTTCGAGGGGTTCTAGCTAGTCACCGAGTAGCAGTTACGGATTTGGAAAAGAATTTCTCAGAGTTGGGACTGGTAGAACAAGGACAGAAAGAGCGTGGGATTTTGGTATCCATGGTTTCTCAATCCCCCATTGTGGAACAAATTAAAGAAGCATAGGCAAGTGATCAGCATTTGCGGTATCTGTATAGCAAAGTGGTTTCAAGATAGCAGACATAATTTTCGTGTGATGAGAACAATATCTTGTATTTTTTTGTGGAAGATCGTGTGTATCTGAGTCACACTCAGTTAAAGATGACTTACTTCAGGAGGCATATTGATCCAGATTCGCGAGCCATCCGAGTGGTACCCAAATGTATAGAGACTTAAAATGCTCTTACTAGTGGAATGACATAAAAAAGGACATAGCGGATTTGTGGTTTGATGTTTGATATGTTAGCAAGCGAAGGTTGAGCATCAGAGACCAATGGGGTTGCTTCAGAAGATTTTGATACTAGAATGGAAATGGGAGCATATCACTATGGTTTTTATAGTGGGTTTACCAAGAACACAGAAAGGACAAGATACGATTTGAGTGATCATGGATCGATTAACCAAATCTGCTCATTTTCTGCCGATCCATAGGAAAGACTCGTTGGATCGGTTGGCGGAGTTATGCTACAGGGAGATTACCAGACTTCATGGTATACCTCTGAGAATTATATCGGATAGAGATCCGTGATTCACCTAATGATTCTGGCAGAGTCTCCAGTAGGCCTTGGGTACGAAGCTTTATTTTAGTACAACTTTTCAATCGCAGATAGATGGGTCAAAGCACGCTATACAAACACTTGGGGATCTATTGTGAGCATGCATGGTTGATTTCGAAGGCAACTGGGAGGATCATTTGCACTTGGTAGAATTTACATACATCAACGGATAGCATTCAACTATTCAGATGGCGTCATTTGAGGCTTTGTATGACAGAGCTTGTCGATCTCCTACCTTATGGGAAGAAGTTGAAGAACCACATATGTTGGGGCCACAGAGCATTCAGCATTATGCAGAGTTGATACGTATTATTAGACGGAGGATGTCAGAGACTCAGGATCGACAAAAGAGTTATGCAGACTGAAGGCAAAGACCTCTGGAGTTTTATGTAGATGATCATGTGTTTTTACGGGTTTCACCCACTAAAGGAGTTAAAAGATTTGGTTTAAAGGGCAAGTTGGCTTCTCATTACATTGGACCCTTTCATATTCTGGAGAGGATAGGTGAGGTGACCTATCGGTTGGCACTACCACCGACCCTTGCGAGTGTACATAATGTGTTTCATGTATTCATGCTGAGGAAGTATGTGCTACTCACATTCTGAGGGATGTGTCGATTCCACTCCAGCTTGATGCTACTTATGAAGAGGTTACTGTGCGGATTCTAGATCGCAAGGAGCGTCGATTGCGGAACAAAGTCATCCGACTCGTCAAGGTTTGATGACAACATCATACTGATGAGGAGGCAACTTGGGCTTGAGGATAAGATCCGAGCTCGATACTCACTCTTGTTCACTTAAGGTGCGTAAAGTTTTCTTCAATATTTAAACTGATTGATTATGTTATTGTTGGTTACTGCACCTAAGTAGTAAATTTGGGGACCAAATTCTTATTAGTGAGGGAGAATATAAGATATGGTAAATAAATAAAATAACAAAATAATAAGTGTTGATTAAGAAATAACCTTACAGAATTCTCTAGGAATTTTTACGAATTTTTCAAGATTTAAACCGAATTTATTTGACATAGTTTAAGGGGATTAATTTATTAAGCTTTGAAGGGGCCTATTTGGAATATCACCTAAGCTGAGAGTTAATTAAATAAATTTACCTAAACTTATATATATTAACCTAGGTTCATTTTTCTTTTCTCTCCCACATCTCCCGATCTCCACCGTCGCCCTTCACCCGCTGCGATCGGCTCATCCGCCCGATTGCTTTCCACCTCCGACCGACACCTTCAGCCACAACCGGCAGACACTCAGAGTCGCCAGCCATCTCGCATCCTTTCCCCCAGCTCTCTTCTGCCTGGGGGATTAGCCGTTGATTTCTTCTTCTGATCTTCAACCGAGGCCTTCCCCTTTTCTCCCGACACCATTCATCGCTGCCATCGTTGTCAATTGCGTCCAGGCCGCGACCGGAGAGACCAGGCCCTAATCCCTTTTTCCCTTTTGGAGATCAACCGATGACCCCCTGTTTCGATCAGAGTTGGCCAGATCTAGGTCGGATCATCACCGGCCAGTCCTAGGTTAGATCCGAACCATTTTCCTTCTCCGGCCAGCAAATCAGTGTCGTCAACCAGCTGCAAGGGTTCCCCAATCTGCTCCGATCATCAGCAGAATCACCGGCCAGCCGCAGCTGCTACCACTGATCCATCTCAGCCACAGTTCAGGCTAGATCCGACAATTGTTGCTACTATTTCGATTAATTCAGCAATCGTTGGCCAACTTTCTGCTCCGACCACTTTAATTCACCTCTTCGGCCAACCTTGTCTAGATCTAGCCAGATTTTGTCCATTTCTTGTATTGTTGGTTGCTGCTCCAGACATTGTCGAGGCTAATTGTTACTGTTCCGGCCATCTCAACTTTGCCGGCAGTCATTCCGGAGAGAAACTATTGGGTAACAAGTTTCTTTACCTTATGGATGCTATAAGATTCGATAATTAGTGGATAACTTATTTTGGTGGGTTGGCATTGGGGTTAATGTATACTTGAATGAAGTAGTTACGATTTGGACCCAAATTCTAAGATTTTATATGCTAGTAGATCTGAAATCAATTCAGCTCTTCGAATTTCGATATGTGGATTGATATGTGGCTTGGAGGATTTGGATAGCGAACCTCTATATTTAAATGGTTCTATTCGATCCATTAATTAGGATGATAAATATGTATAATTTAGCTAATGAGTGTTATTACTAATATTAGCCTAACACTTAAGTAGTTTTCATTTTGCTACTTATAGGATCCGGATAGGAGATGAAGCATCGGATCTGAGGATTGCTATAGCATTCTACATTTGAGGCAGATATTTCTAACTTTGTCTCTGGTAGTTTATTTATCTTAGTGCATGATTTGTTACTTTGAATAAGTAGCTATATTTATCTTGATTTTATTCACATGCTACATGAGTTTGATATTTGTTGCTTGTACCTGGAGTTTATCTGTTTATATTCATGCAGTCTCTTTTATTTTCCTATCTTGTAGGGTGCACATATGTGTGGTGTGCATGATAGGAACATGCTTATGTGTTGTGTAATCATATAGTTACTAGATACGCGTGTGGCATGTAATTAGGTTCTTATGTTAGTTCCTTGAATACTTATGTCATGTCATATAGTTGTTAGACACGTGTGTGACGTGTAATTATGTTCATATATTAGTTCTCTATATATATTCATGTAATGTAGATGTAAGCACGTATGTGGCATGTATTTAGGATATTTATCCTGTGTGTCATTACATACATTTATATTTTGTATATGTGAACACGTGTGTGATGTGTACCTTACCTGTTTTGCATTGTTGTATGCATATGTGAACACGTGGGTCATGTGTAATGTAGATGATATGACATGTTAGAGGTTGTAACTCATCTCTGATTGGTAGTATATAAACACGTGTGTGATGTGTATTATAATTGATCTGTCCTGACTGGATGTGATCTTGTACATTGCATAGATATGCATATACGAGGATGAGATTATTTATATCCCCCTCGTCATGTTGTTGCATGCAGATTAGCGATCACTTCTTCCTTCGAGTGTGAGATCATCGTAGTCATGCTACTGTTTGCTTATTGCTTAACTGTATGCATTCGGTCTGTAGATGAGTTGAGATTTCCTCTCCCATATAAGGATTGTATACCCTGGGTTGCCCATGAGACTAGTCGTGGTAGAGCGTTTCTCATGCAGCCCGTAGCTAGATAGCTACCTCCTGTTTGCCCACGAAATCAATCGTCGTAGAGCGTTTCTCATGCAGGCAGGGACCTTGACATTTCGTACTGCCCACAAGACCAGTCGTGGTAGAGCGTTTCTCACACAGTCCATAGCTGACGAACGGAATGTCTTGGTCATCTTTATACCTTGTGGTAGAGCATTGCTCCCACATAGGATGATTTATTGTGATGGAGCGTTGCTCCCACATATGTTGATTGTATTCTGATACTTGCACTGGTACATGCATATGA
>JBBUKS010050816.1:0-10135 GCA_038050645.1 Hedychium gardnerianum
AGGGCAAAGGGATGTGGGAAGAGATTGAAATCATCAAAGGAGATGTCAACCTCAAAGTCCAGGCTATGTCATGGATGCGGTCACCGAGGTGTCTCACACGACAAGCGCAACTATCCAATTTTGTAGTATGGGTATGTGTCCATTAATTCTGTATTTGTATTATAATTTTGTTCCTAAATCAATGATTTATATTAAATACTAGTAAATATGATGATGTGTCGAATGCCAGATCAACTGCTATAGATAATAATCATAACAACGATGACGACACATATGAAGAAGAGTTGGCATCTATAGCTGGTACTATCAAAGTTTTATTTCATTTTATTTAGTGGTTCATTGAAAATTTTTGACCTTTATATTTGTCTTTATCGTTGTAGGTTCTAACAACATGCCCTTTGAGTGATGAAGCTAGGTTTACTAATCTCTCAGACAATGGTTATTATAGATGGATTTGACGTACTTGTTGCAGTTGTGTTTGTATTGGTTGAGTTCAGAGATATTATTGTAGATCTAATATATGTGATGTTGTGGTTTTGTGTTGTTGATATTCGTAGGATTTTCATGAAATGATGTTTTTGAGTTTCATAAAATATCATGGAATGGTGAGGTTATGATATTAGATATTGTGATACTGTTGACCGTAGCTGCTACAAGTTACAACGTGGACCTGACGTTGTAGTAGCTACTGGATAGTAGCTGCTACAACGTGCCCTTTACTTTTGATTTCATGTTATAGCAGCTATTGGAAAGTAGTAGTTGTTACAAAGTCGACCTAGCATTGTAGCAGGTACTCGACGTTGTAGCAGCTATTGGATAGTAGCTGCTACAACATGCCCTTTACTTTCAATTTCATGTTGTAGCAGCTATTGGACAATAGTAGTTGTTACAAAGTCAACCTAGCATTGTAGCAGGTACTGGACGGTAGCTGCTACAACGTCAGGTCCATGTTTAGGGGCTAGGGCTTAAATTAGGGGTTATCACTTGTCATCACGCTGGGAACCATGAGTGCAGAAGGGTAACTGTAAAATATACTATCGCTTTCACGTTATAGCAGCTACTCGATAGTAGCTGCTACACGTTGTATAGCGTTGTAGCAGTTACTGGCGAGTAGCTACTACATGTTGTAGCAATTACCCGACAATAGCTGCTACACGTTGTAGCGGCGCTGTAGCAGCTTCTGTCGAGTAGTTGTTACACGTTGTAGCAGTTATTCGATAGTAGTTGCTACACGTTGTAGTAGCGTTGTAGTAGGTTCTCTCGAGTAGCTGCTATAACTTGAATTGTAATACATTAATTTGTATCAAACATGTGAACTATATGTTGGAAAATGTGATTGGAAACGAGACTTGTGGGTTTTAGTCCCATAGCAAAAGAGCATCTCGGTAGCTATTGCTCGGCGAAATCTCGGCAGAGTCTCGGCTTGAGATCATCTGCTCAAAACGTAACTGTAAGTCACCCTTTGCAACTCTGGCACAAACTCAGAAAGGAAAAAACAGAGCTTGTAGGACAATCTTGAAACAAATATTGTAATTTGGGTCTTGGTTCACACCCAACAAACTTAAAGCAGAGTTACATCGAACACTATAATACTGGATAAAAACAATGACAACAAGAATGATTCACTAGACCATAAATCGGACATTCTTTTATTAATTATTTGGAAAGAAGGGATGGAAAAGCACCAATTTTATTATTAAATGAATAATACAAACTTTGGATTGCCAGGGAATTATCAATCTTAGAAAAATAAAGATCCATAAATCGATGATTCACTAGACCATTGATAAGAGAAGCTCCAAAGAGATTTACAAGGGAAGTAATTTTCTCTCTTAGTGCTCATCCCAGACCTCATAGTTAATAGCATCTTCTAGTACCAGCCTTCTCTCAGTACTCGGTCGGGGTCCTGCGGTTGATGGCATCTTCTAATGTTGCATCAATCTCAGGTAACTGATGATTTAATGGCTTCTGTTATTCTCTCCCTTTGAAGGGCAGTGTTCAAGGCATTTCTTGCTTGATCACGCTGTTATGTCAGAATCCTTATATGGGATAAGGTCATGCGATGTTCATGAGCTTGATCAAGAGTCCTATTTAATTTACCAAATCAAGATTGGAGAACAGATTTAACATATAAAATACAATATATGCAAAAATGATTTGATTGGGTGATAAAAAAAAGGGGCAATGAAACTTAACTGGGAAATAGAATGATCTTCTGAGACCCAAGATTACGCAAAGGTAAAAGAATCCTCAAATGATTCTTCCGAAGGAAAGAGGCTTTTGACACCACCCTGAGAGGGTTTCATCTTTTGATTGCGCCAATGGGCCATGACTTCCGAAGATTTCACCCAAGGGTTATGGGGTGTTTGTACCATTTTAGTAAACAGGGAAGAAACAAGTGTATAAGAGGCAGAAGTTAAGGGACGAAGATGAAGAGGTTATGCTAATGACATATTTATAATGAAAACATTCTGGTTTTGTCCATTCTTCATGGGGAGTAGTATAAGCAATAAAGATGGTCATAGGAAAAAGATGAAATGTCTCATTGGAAACATTGAACCACGGGACAACCACAATAAAAGAGGAAGATTTAAAAAGTAAAGATACATGTTACAACGTGGACCTGATGTTGTAACAACCACTGGACAGTAGCTGCTACAATGTGCTCTTTACTTTTGATTTCATGTTGTAGAAACTACTGGATAGTAGTTGCTACAACATGCACTCTACTTTTGATTTCTTATTGTAGCAACTACTGGACAATAGCTGCTACAACGTGCACATTATACTTTTCATTTCTTGTTGTAGTAGCTACTGGATAGTAGCTGCTATAACGTGCACATTATACTTTCCATTTATTGTTGTAGCAGCTATTGGACAGTAGCTGCTACAACGTGCACATTCTACTTCCATTTTACAATCGTAGCGACTATCATATTCCTTCCCAATTGTGGGGGATCTAATAGAAATTATGTCATTGCTCTTTTGTTGTGGTAGCCTGTTGACATGGTAATAGAGTCTTATGTCGTTTCTAACTATTGAAATTTCAACGTTATGTTAAAAGAATTATTTTGACATGTTAATTATTATGTAATCATGTTTAACACAATTATATAATAATCACACCATCTTTATAATACACCGCGAACTATGTAGCATAGAAGGTTAATCTCTTGATTTTGCAAATACATAATAATCACACCATCTTTACATAATCAGACTGTGTAGCATACATGGTTAGTCTCCCTCGTAACAAATACATAATAATCACACGACCTATAGAGTATTTGTCTCTTGTTATTTTCCATCCCCCTTGCGTATGTTAGTTGGGGCTAGGAGAAGTTTGGCCGATCAACATCCACAATATTCTCCATGAGCTATTAGGCTTGATCAACGGACACAGTGTTCTAAACCCCAAACAACATTCATTTAAGTGTTTTCCCCCTGTTATTTTGCATCTCCCTTGCATACTTTGGTTGTGTTCAGAAGAAGTTCATAGAATCGATCATCCTCTGGCTACTTGATAAGTATTGCTCAGTCTCTTTGTTCGGGCCAAAAGATGTTTGGGCCTCCTTTGGGCACGGTTGTAAAAAAATTGTCCAAACACTTCTTGAAACCATAGCACATGGAATGGTGTTCGAGTAAAGATATACCTTTCTGAACCTCAAATAGGCTGCGTACAGACATATGAAAGCTTACAAAACACCGCGGAAGGCAAGATGACCGCATTGTCATTCCCGCTATGGGAGGAAGACACACTACAAGATTTCAGACAAAGACAATGGATGCCATGAAATGAATGATGAAGGTGGTGTCTGGAAGATGGCGACACCCTCTACAACACCATCAATTTTATAGGAAAATAGGCACGCTATTCAAAGCTAGGAATATAAGGTGTATCACACGCCCATAGTTGGCCTTTTGACAAAGTTGGATTTTGCCATAGTTATGGGCCTTGGTTGATGATAGGTATGAGTGGTCATTCTATGGATGTGATGGGTCAATGAACCCAAATAGGTAGGTCGTTATTAATTAATAGATGAGATGAATTACTTGCTCAGAACTAATACTTCACACCATATAGGCTAGGTCATGGCGCTAGCAGTTGCGATTGTTCAAAAACCAAAATAGTCAAGGTCCTACCTCATTACCATTTACCACGTTGTAGCAACTACAAGGTCGTAGTTGCTTCAATGTTATTTAATAAAAAAAATTGCTTTGTGTTGTAGCAGCTACGACACAGTACTTGCTACAACACAGACATCACGCTGTAGCAGCTATGACCTAGTACTTGCTACAACATGATTTATCTTTCTTTCCACTCTTTATTTTGCTTTCCTCTTTAATTTTTTTCTCTTATCATTGACTTTCTCTCTTTATCTAATATCTTATTTGTCATTATTTTTATCTTCTCTTTCTCTATTATAATCTTTTTTCTTCACATTTCTCTCATTTACTTCTCTTTCGTATGTATATTTTTGATTCTTTATCTTAATTTTTTATTTCCTACTTTTCCTCTCTTATTTTTTCTAGTATCATATTCCATTGATTTCTATTTTTATCTTCGCTACGTCTATTATATTTTTCTTTACTTTCTTTTATTAATTCTATCTATCTTTCCTACCTGATTACATTTTTTTTATTTCTTATTGTTTATTTACTTAAAAAATCTCTTCCTACAATTTCATCAAAAGTGTGTGCCATCAACATAATCAAACTGGCAGAAATTTCTTCCTTGCGAATTCTAGTCTATTACACTAATTCAAATTATAAAACCCTTCCAGCATGCTTAATTTCTTCCACAAACATATAGGAAACCTCAAGTTATTTGGTCTCGGCTGGGATAATTTAAGCGCTATAGGTCCACATGGGTTTACATGAGCGATCAACCTCGATCAATAGAATATGTTCCCCTTTGGTCATTGGGCAGGAGAACAACGTAGAGGAACACAATCTGGAAGTTGGCACACAATCGTACGTTGTTCTGGCCAAAGGAAGTTTGGCCCTCCTTTAGTGAGGGTTGGAACAAATTTCTCCAAAGACCAGCTAAAATGCATAGAGCCTCACAAGTTGTAAATTGAAACCATATCACATGGAATGGAGTTCACAGTAAGGATTTTCCTTTCTGAAACCCCAACCAATGCTGTGAATAGTGATATGAAACCAGCTTACAATACAACGCAGAAGGTAAGATGATCGTGTTGTCAATCCTGCTTTGGGAGGAAGACACACTACCAGATTTCGGATAAAGACACTGGATGCCATCAAAGGAATGACCAAGGTGGTGTTTGAAAGATAGCGGCATAGTTATAATCATGCACTGATCTTAGTGTCGAGAAAGGAATGACGAAGAAAATGGAGAGGCTCTTTGGGACAAGAAAATGTTGAAACCATCCTCTACGACACCATTAATTTTATAGGAAAACAGGCGCATTATTTGAAGCTGGGAATAGAAGGTGTATCACACGCCCACAATTGGCCTTCTGACAAAGTCAGCTTTTTCTTGTGTTCATGGTCCATGGTTGATGACAGATATGAGTGGTCATTCTATGGACATGACGGGTCAATAAACCAGAATACGTAGGTCACCATTAATTAATAGATAAGATGAATTACTTGCTCAAAACTAATACTTCACACCATATAGGTTAGGTCACAGCGCTAGCAGTTACAATTGTTTGAAAACCAAAATAGTTAAGGTCCTACCTCATTACCATTTACCACATTGTAGTAACTACAGGCAGCTACTTGATACAATGTGACTTAATAAAAAATTGCTACCATGTTGTAGCAGCTAGGGATCCGTAGCTACTACAACACAGACTTCACGTTGTAGTAGTTATGGGCTCATAGCTGCTACAATGTGATTTAATAAAAAAATTATTTTTACCACGTTGTCTATGTTACTATCGAGTATCTACTACAACGTTGTAACAGTTACGGACTTATAGCTGCTACAATGTGAAAGAGAAAGTATATTGTGCTTTTACTTGTAGCAGATACCGTCGGGTAGCTACTACAAAGTTGTAGCAGCTACTCGACACTAGCTGCTACAATGTGAAAGTGAAAGTATATTGTGCAATTACCCTTCTGCCCTTAAGGTTCACAACATGATGGCAAGCGATAATAACCCTTCAACCATGCGAGCAAACATTTTGAACCATCCTCATTGGAATTAGCTTGGTGGCCGATAGTGTCTTCGTCTATCCTAAGTATTTCGTTAGGATTTAGGGTTTTGCTTCTTCTTGATTATTTGAAGCAGTCTGCTTTGATTTTTTAGATATTTTTAGGGTTTTTATTGTTCTCATAGCTTCAACAATGGTGATGACTTATTATAGGTCTTCGCTTTTAAGTTCAACTTTGTCTGTTATAGGTTTAAAAAAAAGGGTTGTAACTTTGTAGCAGCTACTCAACAATAGCTGCTACAACGTGGTTAAACCTTACTAACTGATACAACTCGGGTATACCCTAATTGTTGCAACGTTGTAGCAGTTATTTGTCTTGTCATTGTAATGTATCAGCAAGATTATCACTAAGTTCTGATGTATTTATTTGATAGAATTAAATGGCGAGCCAGAGAACTTCTGCTTCCCATGCATATCGTAAGAAATTACAATGGAAAGGTAATTTCCCTCAATTCAAGGCTTTTATATCCTTAGTAGAAATAAACGACCGACAAATGGAGTTGATAAATTGAAGCCCATCTGCCTAGGCCTTGGCCATGCCCGAAATTGCAAATATCTGAAGCCTTGTACAAAATATGTTTGAAAATTGGGATGTTGAAGGCAAATGTTTCATCTTTCAAAATCAGGAGATTAGCTTCACAAGGAATGATGTTGCACTGATTCTAGAACTCCCAGACCAAGGTGACGAAGTTAATTTGCAGCTGAACGCAGGCTCCACTCCACTCTTTTCAACACTTCACTGATGGGGAGTGTTCAAAGAAAGAACTAGAGAGCAAGATGATCAACCTCAGCAAACAACCATCATCTGCTGTATCTGATACTCTCTTTTGCCAAATTTTAATATTGTATTTCTTAGAGGTATATCCAGATTATCCAGATTACCAATATATCCAGATTACCAGTACAATCACTAATTGATTGTGTAGATGATTTTGAGAATTTAGGTAGATATAATTGGTGTAAGGTTGTATATGATTATATGACCCCATAGCTGGAGGCCATTGGTGTGATGCTTTCATAGAGGCTGAAGCCAGAGGGGCTTGAGGGAAATCAAGCTCCCATGTTGAAAGGTTTTGCACATCTCCTCGCTGTAAGTTCTTACATTTGACAGGTGGGTCATATATGTTATACATATCATTTTAAATTTAATCATTCTTATTGTATTACAGGTATGGATGTGTGAACATGTCAGAATAATGGAGGCTTACAAAAAGCATGCCCTTCCAAGAATATGTAGATGGAAGTGGTCAGCCTCCCGTGTGGAGACGATAAAGTCTAGGATTGCATAACTACCTGTAGGCCAAATAATTATTGCTTCAAGTTCATTGGATCTAGAGACACATCTGCTCTCAAATTCTTCCCTACCAAAAGTTGTAGAGCATATAGATCAACAAATTGCTGAGGGATTTAAACAACCAGTTCCTCAGGAATATGTTGTAGAAGGTGTTCAGGAGAAAGAGTCTTGTACATGTTGCCAAGTAAGGGAGTCTGAAATTGATCGATTGAGGTCTCTATTTGGGTCCAAGGTCTAGCTGATTGCTATGATGGAGACCAAAATTAGTATGCTAACCGATACAATAAAAAATAGTGCCAGTGATTCAGAAATTACAATTGCTGCAAAGGACAAGGCAATTAAAGAAATGGACAGAATTGTATCTGTAAAAGACAAAATTATAGCAGAATAAGAGAGGAAAATAAGTGATCTTCAAATTCAGCTGTTCAGCAAGGATAAAGAGGTAGTAGTTGCTAATCCTAATCGCCCAATAACAAGGGCTAAAAGGACTTCTGTAAAAAGAATCACACCCCCACCTGCTAAAAATATTCAGGGAGTGCTCGTGGCCAAGAGAAACAAAAAAGTAAGTTTCCAAGATGGCCATGAGACAAATTTGGACAAAGAAGAGGAAATTATTGAGCAACCTGCTAAAGTTCAAGAAGGCTCTATCCCATCTGTGAAAGTAGTTGTCATGTCTTCATCATCTAAACGCCTTAATGAGCTTGTCAAACATAAATCCAAAATCTTGAAGGTACACATTAAGTTGGTTAAATTTCTTGTCTTTTATTCCTATATGACATTTAATTTCTCATGGAGAACACTTTTTGTAAATCTAATGTAAATTTTTACCAACAAATTTGTGTGCAGTAGCTGCTATACGTTGTAGCTGCTACAACGTGAAGTCTGTGTTGTAGCAGCTACGGAATCCCTACCTGCTATAACGTGGATGAAAATTTAAATTTGATATTAAATGACGTTGTAGCAGCTACAAGGTTGTGGCTGCTACAACATCAAGTTTGTGTTGTAGCAGCTACGGGAGCGTAGCTGCTACAACGTGATAGCAAAATGTTTATTAAATGATGTTGTAGCAGGTACGCCCCTGTAGTTACTACAACACAGACATCACGTTGTAGCAACTACATGCATGTAACTACTACAACACAGACTTCACGTTGTAGCAGCTACGACCCTGTAGCAGCTACAACACAGACTTACTAAAGAAAAGCTACCATGTTGTAGCAGCTACGGGCCCGTAGTTGCTATAACAAAAGTTTTATGTTGTAGCAGCTACGAGCTCGTAGCTGATACAATGTGATTTTTAACAAATCATGACAACGTGCTACGTCAACTCTCTTTCCTCTTTATAATTTTCTTTCCCTTTTTTTTATATTCTTTTTTTAATTTGTCTCTTCTCATTTTCTTTCTCTCTCGTTATCTTCTATCTTATTTCTCTTATTTTAAAATTTTATCTTCTCTCTCTATTCTATTCTTGTTCTTCACATCTCTTTCATTTACTTCTCTCTATTTTCTTTTACATATTCTTTATCTTCATTTTTTTTTCTCTTTTTATCTTCTCTTTCTATTCTATATTCTTCTTTATCTTCTTTTATTCTTTATATTTATCTTTCCTACTTCATTTCATTTTTTTTCTTTCTTATTTTTTTTTCTTTTATTCTCTCTCATTGTTTATCTTATTTATTTATTCTTCTTTATCTTATTTTTCTTTTTCCTATTTATCTATTGTTTATCATATATATTTTTCTTTATCTTATTTTTCTTACATAGTTTCTACTTGTTTTTCATGTTGTAGTAGTTACGGGACAGTAGGTCATAGTTGCTACAACACAAACATCATGTTGTAGCTGCTATAGGCACGTAGCTACTATAACACAAACTTCACGTTGTAGCAGCTACAACCCCGTAGCTGCTACAACATAGACTTACTAAAGAAATGTTACCATATTGTAGCAGTTATGGGTTCGTAGCTGCTACATCATAAACTTGACGTTGTAGCAGTATGCTACAACACAACTTCACGTTGTAGTAGCTATGGGCCAATAGCTACTACAATACAGACTTCACGTTGTAGCAGCTACAATACAGACTTCACGTTGTAGCAGCTACAATACAAACTTTACATTGTAGTAGCTACGGCCCCATAGCTACTATAACATAGACTTAATCTAAAAAAATTTACTACGTTTTAGCAGCTATGGGCCCATAGCTGCAACAACACAGACTTCACGTTGTAGCAGCTATGGGCTAGTAGCTGCAACAATGTGATTTAATACAAATATTACTACCACGTGTTATCTCTCAAGTTGCGAACCACGTTGTAAGTTATAATAGATATGGTTCAGTAGCTGCTACAACGTGTTTGTACAAGGCTGAGATTGATCATTTGCTACGTTCAACATTACAAGTAAAAGTTTCCAGTTATATAAGACAAACAAAATAAGGAAGATAGCCATTATAAGACACCAACAATCCATCCTTTCCAACAAATCGATGGTCGCTTTCACAGCTGCCTGGGTCTCCACCAGTGTTTGAAGGGCTCCCTTCAACTGGCACACCGCTTGATCCCACTTTTGGTGCAAGGCTTCTGTTGGTGCAATTTGCACTACAAGTCAAACCCTAAGGTTTTGATGTATGACCAAAGGTTAAAGTTAGACTGTTG
>JBBUKS010050834.1:0-10134 GCA_038050645.1 Hedychium gardnerianum
TTTGCATGTTTCTTATTCAATGATGTGTGTGTTTGTGGTCCGGGCCTACTATGTACACATGATCTTGATGCCAAAAGCACAAGATTCATATCCCATGGGGTGTGGGGATGAACTGAAAGGAGAACCCAATTCTCCAACCTGTAGAAACCTGAGACGTGGAGAGTCGCATACGAAAGTAGATCGGTATGCCTCGAGGAGCAATAGGTTGTCATAGATCTTAATGGATCATTTCTAGTTTATCGCCATGCAGTATGAGAAGGCAACTCGGGGGTTGTGAGATCATGTGACAGGGATCTCCTTAAGAAAGCAATCTCTCAGCTTTGTCGCTATGAAAGTAGATGATGAATTTGAATGAATACGCCGATGTAGTTCCAAAAATTCACATCGGATACCATAGAATTGTCTACCTATATAAATAACCATTGAGGATAGAAAACCACACATATATTAGGTGTCTATAATCATTGTGGTGAAATCGAAATCCTAGAATCGTTCCCCCCATTTCCAACTTCTCTCTTTGACCACTTGCCTTCACTTGACCACCTATGCTCTAGGCCTTCTCTCAAACCTTTCTATCTTGCTCTCTCAACTCTCTCTCTCTTTCTCTCTCTCTCTCTCTCTCACTTATTCTTGCAACCACACACAACCTCAATTATCTTGATAATTATCTTTACAAACTCAATTAGTGTTTAATCAACAGTCTCTGTAGATCGATTGTTTATTACTTGATGACATTCCATGCACTTGCGAAAATCTCACATTAGTGTCTCATACGCCAGCAACTGAAGGCGCCTCAGATGGTCTGAATCGCCTCAAGTTCGTAGAAACAGTCGTTAGAAAGCTATTACGGAGAGGATAACGGCGACAACGAGACTTGGGGCGCCCTGGATGACCCGAGATGCCCCGAATGACTCGAGGCACCCCGAATGACTTTGAGGCACTTCCACCAATCTTCCAGATCAGTAGGAAGACCATTGCGACGAGGATAAACTTTGCCCTGTTGGAGGCACCCCCAATCGATCGAGGTGACAACGATAAACTTGGCCCTGTTGGAGGCGCTCCAATCAATCGAGGCACCTTGGATGGTGTCACGTTAGCATAACGATCATTTCAATCAGAACTCTATAATTATAGTTCTTACTCACTATTTAAAGATAACACACTCTCTACTTCATTTCCATTCTCATTTTTTTTGTTCGTGCTTTTACGGTGTAAGGGGTTTCTCCACCTCCAACTTGTTGTCGAAGAAAGAGCTACTTAGTAAACGTTCTACTGTCTTGGATTAGCAACCTCCCCGGTTGTAACCCAAGTAAATTTGAAGTCCCTTATTTCTTTTATGTTATTTATATCTAATTAATTTGTAATATATCAAAATATATATTTAATATCTTGGATAATAAGGATTTAAAACGATT
Source organism: Hedychium gardnerianum (assembly GCA_038050645.1). Lineage (NCBI taxonomy): Eukaryota > Viridiplantae > Streptophyta > Magnoliopsida > Zingiberales > Zingiberaceae > Hedychium > Hedychium gardnerianum. The sequence continues at coordinate 1,416 of JBBUKS010050834.1, forward strand.
AAAATCTTGGCATAATTGAAATTATTTAGGAAAATAAGTATAGAATTAATAATTAATAAGGAAATAAAATTATATGAATATATAGAATTTATTAAAAAAATAGAGATTTTCAGATTTTAAAATGAATTATTTTAATATTTTAATGGGAATAAATGTATTGGGGTTTAGAAAAGCCAGTTTAGAATACCTATTTAAATGAGGAGTTAATTGAATAGAAAAGCTAAGTTTTTTTAATCAAAGCCTAAGTTTCGATTAAAACACGTTTGTTTCCCCTTCGCCGCTCCTTCTCCTCCTGGCCGTGCAACGTCGTCGCTACAAAACTATCGACTGTCGGGAGAGCCGTCGATCTTCTCACAATGGCTTGCAACAAATAATTACAACCGATGACCTCGTACTGTTGTTGTGGGAGTCATCATCGACCACCAGCACGGTCTCGACCTTGTACCACCGTCAGTCTCCACGAGTAGTTGCCAGAAAAGAAGTGGTCGCTGATGAAGGTGAGGAAATTAAATTATTTTGTAAGCTAATTAGATGTTAGTTAGTATTTGTCAATTAATCAGTTTAATTAAACTATAAATTATCTTTATTTATGATTAATTCACAGATTGATTAATTGACTAATTTTCAATTAATTAGGTGATTAATTGATAAGATGATTCACTAATTGATTAAGTTGATTGTTCAATTGATCATATAATGATTAATTAATCATATTAAATAAATACTATCTAGACTATTGACTAATTAAATTGCATAAGATAAGTGATTATTAATCAGATAGTGATTATTGATAAAGAAATTGATTTATTAATTGATTAATATATGGATTAATTGATATGTGGATTAATTAATTATTAATAAACTAATTAATTAATAAGTGGATTAATAAAGTGAATAATTAATCAATAGGTTGATGAATTGGGTATAGATCCTTAGTTTTTCTTTGTATATCTCACTTGTAAATACGAGCTAGAGGCAAATCATTTCATTGGAAGATCAAACATTATACTACAAAGGTGAGTAATTCTTGCTTTGACCTCTATAGGACTTTTGATCTTAGTGCATGATTTTATTTCATTTATATTGCTTAGGTAGCATTTACTTGCCTATCCTGACTCCACTCTATTTGACTCTTGAGTTGATACCTAGTGCTTGAGCTTATTTTTATTCAACTTGATATTCATGCAGTCTCATTATTATCCATCCATGTATTATTATTTATACTTGTACTTTTATGCTAGCGATACTATACCATAGCATAGGTGTAAACGGTTGAACTAGGTTACTGGCTCAACATTTATGTTCATAACTGTATAATAGTGATGACATACTCTAGTGTAGGATATCAAGTATCTTACCAGACCCATGTCGGTTGTTGAGGCTCGTGCCTAAACATTAGTAAGATTATCGTAGTGTAGGATATCAAGTATCCTACCAGAATAGTATTAATTATTTAGGCTCATGTCTATACGTTAGTGAAATCAGACTATATTATAACTTGTAGAGCTTTACTATTAGATGTTATGGTTATTGTTTCCTTGGTTATTACTGTTTTGTATGCTTATATATTTTGGATTGTCCACAGGACCCATCCATGGTAGAATGTTTATCTCGCAGTCCGTAGCTAGGCTACACACCCTATCTGCCCACGAGACCCGTCCGTGGTAGAACATCTCTCTCATAGACAGTGGGACTTTACTTACCCTGACTGCTCATGGGACCCATCCGTGGTAGAGTATTCTCCCGCAGACAGTGACTATTTACTACATTGACTACCCATGAGACCCATCCATGTTAGAGTATTCTCCCGCAGTCAGTGCTTATTATATGTTTTCTATATGTCTGATATATATTTGTTTGTGAAGGATTTGGATGTACAGTGTGTACATCTAATTTAGTTGTCATACTTGGTTGTTCAGGTTAGTAGATGGTTATGTTGGTACTTCTATTTTGTTAGCATATGATTATATTGGTGCATTTACTTTTGTTAGTAAGTGTTATTACTGAGATTGCTCCCTTTGACTCTTTACACTATATAGTTCATGCACTATCTTTCTATATCCACTAAGTCTTTTGTACTCACTACCCCTTATGTATCTTTGATTTCAAGGTTAGCAAGTAAAGGATGTGTCATGTCGCTTAAAGGTCCTGGCTGTCGGTCCCATGTCACTTTGATATATTTCATTTTCTGGTTGTCTCTATGGTTTGATTTTGTATTTTATTTTCTTTAGTAATGGTTACTTGATATATACTTTTGTTTGGTTGCTTTCCTCTTTTAGATTTTAAAAGTAAATTTTAAAGTCATGCATGCATGCAAAACCTTTACTTTGATCTATATATATTTTCTTTCTCTATCTTTGTGATGTTAGCTATGTATCATGTTGTATCTTATATTGTCATTAGGAGGTAATGTCCGATTTGACGAACAATTATACCCTTGGGGCATGACACACTAATTAGTGTGTGTTTTTGCTAAGTAGCAAGAGAAATATATTTTTATTTACAAGCTATTCACCCCCCCCTCTAGCCAATCCACCTGATCTAATAATTAGTATCAGAGCAAGGACTGCTCGGAAGGACTAACGCCGACCTAACAACTAAATCAAGAGGAATGGCGGGATTAAATATCCACTCACCAAAATTCGAGGGGGAGTTCACGACATGGAAGTATAAAATGGAGGTCTTCTTCAAGACGGATTTCAACATCATGTTGTGTATTAAAAACATGTTCGAAGTACCCAAAACGGAAGACAGAGAAGAACTCAAGGAACACCAATGGAGCAAACGACAAAGAGACGAATTCATGGCCAATGGTAAGGCTGAGTTCCATTTACTTAATGTTCTACCTGTGCAGGAACTAAATCGGATCAACAACTATACTTGCGCAAAAGAACTTTTGGAGAAGTTCTTGGAACTCCATGAAGGTACGTCATAGATTAAGCTAGTAAGAAGGGACCTGCTTCGAAATCAATTGAGCAACCTTCGACTGGAGGAAGGAGAAACATTTGCTCATTTATATGGTAAGTTGAAAGAGGTAATAACCAGACTAAGCAACCTCGATGAAATGGTGTGAAATAGGAATAGTCTCCGATATACATTAAATGCATTTTTGAGAACCCCGATATGGACATCGATAGTAGACTCCTACTATATCTCCAAGAATTTTGAGGTGAGTAGTCTAGAAGATCTTTTTTCTACTTTAGAACTTCACGAGTTTCGACGTGTAGGAATAAAAGAAAAGATGACTAAGAACATAGCCTTGCAAGCAAAAAAGATCGATCAAATCATCACTCGACAAAGATGAAGAGGCATTTATGGTAAGGAAGTTTAATTAGTTATTTGCAACTAATAATCTTAATAAGAGACAAGTTGCAAAGTTTCTTCAATGAAAAGGGAAAAGAAAGTTAAAGTGTTACAATTGTGACGAAGAAGGTCACATCAAAGACTTTTGCCCCAAATTGAAGGATAAAGCAAAGGCAAGATTAAACAACCGAAATAAAAAAGGGAGAACCTACAAGCAACTTGGAGCGATTCGCCAAAAGAGTCTGAGTCCGAGGAATACGTCGAACTTGCACTAATGGCCAACCACCTACCTGAAGATGACGAAAGCTCTTCGGAGGAGAGCAGTGATAAAGGGGGAGCCTCAAACTACGAATCTGACTTGGTAAGTGAGGTAAACTTTCTTCTTTTAGATAAATTGTATGAAGCTATTAGGATGTTAAGTAGATCACTATGCAAAATGAGCAATAAATATATTGATACAAAGAAAAAAATTAGAATTAAAAAATAAGTTAGAAGAGTTTGAAAAAATTAAAAATGCAAAATGTAAAATTAAAGAAACAAATAGAAAAAGATAAACTAGAGAGAAATTTCGTACAAGCAAATATTTCAAATTTCCAAAATTCTAAAAATAGTATGCAGGGAGAACTTAACTGATATTTACGAAACCATAGGGGACAAATAAAAAAAGTATTAAATTTTGATATTAATAGAAAATACTTGATAAATCCAGTAGGTAGAAATTTGTTTTGGATTTCTAAATTTATTCTAGCTTATTAGATTGTCTTTATTTGCATGCTAGAAATTAATTTTGAATTATTAACATTGTTTTTACAAAATTAGTTTTCATAAACCTTCTATTTGATTTTCATTCATTTTAATTTTTTTTTGTGATAAAAAAAATATGTTTTCTGTTTGTAGAAAAAATTTCAAAAATTTTCAATGGTTACACAATTTTTTATGAATATTTTTAACGAAAATCAAATTTTTAAAATTGAAAATTTTTGGAGATTGATTTTTGAAAAATTGATTTTTTTTTTAGCAAATAGACGTTATATTTTAAATAAAAAAATTCAAGGTATTTTAATGACAAATCCTATTTTTAAGTATATATTTTAAAAAATTACCTATTTCTGTGAAGAAAAATAGTGTTTTTTTTCATTAATTTTTTTTTCTTTAATCGGATTGATTGTGTTTAATCTTGACAAAAAAAAATTAGTATTTTTCAAATGTTATAAATAATTCTTATTTTTTCTTTTAAAATATAAATTTTAATTCTTAAAAATTATTTTATTTGAAAAATAATTGCGGTAAAAATAGACAAACTTGCATTCTATATGTATATCCTCTATAAAGAATTCCACATTTTTTCTTTGTTAATTACAATTTTCCCCATATTTTTGATATGATCAAAGGGGGAGAATTAATATATGTTAAGTTAAGGGGAGGACTTAATTGCAAAATTTATATTATTATTGTAAATTTGTTTTACAATATAATTTCTTGTTTGTTTTTTCCTAACTTTAATTCGGGTTGATTCATATCAAAATGGGAGAGATTATAAATACCACGTGTTCGTTTTGATATTGATCAACCGAGTTAAGTAAGACCCTGTGTATTTGATGCCTTGTATCTAAGTGTGTAGGGACTTAGGAACACAAGTTGAGCGGAAGTTGTTGGTGCTGGAAGCACCAGCTAATCGAACTTATATTTTCATAGATGGCAAATGTCTAAAATTAAGGGTTATTGTTATCTAATGAGTCTCACTGAGTGTGTAGGAAACTCAAGCATAAAGTCCTAAGGGAACTTAGGCAAGGTGAAACTCCTAGTTGAGGCTAGACAATGAAGTCCTAGTCAGTTGGACTAGCCAAGAAGACCTGATCAGGGAGATTGGGCAATGAAGTCCTGGTTTGGGGACTAAGAAAATGTCTTGGTAGATTGAGGACACCGGGCAAAAGTCCTAGGGGTCAAGGACACTAGGTGGAAAGCCATGGGAGTCGAGGACACTAGGTAGGAGTTTAGGCGGGTCAAGGACCGGACGTCTAGCGGGAAGTCCCGAAGGTCGATATTGGATGTTGAGCGAAAGTCCAAACAGTCTTGAGGTCTAGATGTTTGGCAACAGGTAAACTCTTTTGAGAGGAATAGGTGAGGATACGTTCCCTGTTGAGGGAAAAGTAGGCGTCGGTTCGGCCTAGTGTTATATATTCTGTATGTACTAACTCTGTGATACAGAAAACATAAGCCTAGAAACTACAGAACCAAGCGCTTGGAAGGATCTATGCGCCTCAAGCCAAACCAAGCGCCTCAAATGTATTGAGGCGCCACAATCACCTCGGCGTTGGAAGGATGAGGTGGCAGCCTCTGATTGGTCGGCGCATGTCAGCAACAAAGCGCCTCAAAGGGATTGAGGCACTTGGGTTGGGATAGACTCGGCAGAGTCAAGCTTCGACCATATTAAGCCATGTCAATGCTTGAGGCGCCTTAAAGGGATTGAGGCTCCTGGAGACGGATAAGGAGTGGCTAACTCAGATCCGATCAGATTGACTCATATTGAGGCACCTCAATTTGAATAGAGGTGTCTGTGTCATACCCCGGGAGGATATTTATCTGATGAAAATCGGACAGCACCTCCCCTGTACGGCGGATAATTCCCTGATACATAATCATGAACAAATAAATAAAATACCCAACTCTGGTAGCACAACCACGCAGTATAACACATACTCCACTCGGGTACATACAACACAAAATAATAATTACCCCACTCGGGTAACATAACCATGCAAAAATAATCAATAAGAAACAATAAGAACTCCCAATGGACAAAATGTGTGCCGGCACGGCTTAAAACTCCAAGTATGTAACCAAAACCAAAAACAAAGTTCAAGTTCATAGTTTTATTACAATGAGGAAAGAAACATCAAATGCGAAAGCAAAAACATCAAAGTAAAAAGGAAATCACCAAAACTCAATGCGATAGGGGATGACATGGGAAGAACTCTCCAAGCCACCCAAACTGCTAACCTGAAATAAAATAACAAGTAGGGTAGTGAGCACAAGTAATACTCAGCAGGTTTAGATAGACGGTGCCAGAACAATAACAGTATAGGAGAGCAAAAGTATACAGTCTCAGAGGTAGATACTCACCACGAGGAAATATGCTCATGAATGTCTCTAATATACAGACACTCTAAATAGTTGCACATCGTATCATGAGTAGTGTAAATAATAAATAAAATGAATACAACATTTCCCATGCATGTATCAATAGTAATCCATATAAGTACAGTATCACAACTGCGTGTATCGGAACAAGTAAATAAATTAAGGTTTCGTATGTGGGAGCAACGCTCCACCACAGGGTATACAAACGACCAAGACACCAAACTCGTCAGTTGTGGACTACTGGAGAAACACTCTACCACAATACTCATGGGTAGTCCGTAAATGTTAGGGTCCCTGTCTGTGGGAGAACGCTCTACCACGAATGGCCTCGTGGGCAGACAGGAGGTAGCTATCTAGCTACGGGCTGTGGGAGAAATACTCTACCATGTATGACCTCGTGGGCAGCCAGGGTGTAACAACCCAAATAGTAACATGTCTACGACTAGCTCACACCCGAATGGAGCCCTGGTCGCTAGCCCATGTATCTCTATGATGCTACGACTAGCTCATACCTGAAGGGAGCACTGGTCACTAGCATACATGCATCATCAATGCTACGACTAGCTCATACGTGCAGGGAGCACTGGTCGCTAGCATACATATCTATACCTCATTGATGCTCCAACTAGCTCATACCTGGAGGGAGCACTGGTCGCTAGCATACATGCATCACTAAGATGGGTAGAATACGATTAAACCTACCCTCGTGCATATCTATCTATGCAATGTACATCATCACAATAATCCAGACGGACTAACTCAAACCCAGGTCATAAATACATGATTACAACAACCCAATCAGAAATAAGCTAGCATGTAATAACTCCTAGAGTACATGCCACACACATGTTCACATCTACGATCATGACATTTTACAGCTGCGTCGGTTGCGTCAGTTGCCCTCCATAACTCTTGAGAGCCTGTCTAGCTCCATCCCCAGCTAGTACCCAACCCTAGTTGTGGTTGCGGCCGACATCAACGAGCCCGGCGGTCAGCTTTTGGAATCGGCAGTGGCGGCGCGACAAGTTTTGGCGAACTCGCGTTTGAGGGGAAGAAAACAATCGAGTTTCGGTCGAAAGAAAGGAAGTGATCAATTTAAATGAGAAATTCCAACTTAGGGTTTGATTTTTTTTCTTTTTCCAATCTTAGGTTAATCAATTCAACCTTATATTAACTTAATCCAATTGATTTCTAGGTTTATTGATATATTTAGCTCTGTTATATTCCATTTTTTTTTTTTTGAAAACTCCCTGAAATTCCTATAAACTGATTTATCATTTAACGCTCACATTTTTTTAAAATTTATTTACCGTATTTAACATTATCCCCCACTAATAAAAATTTGTTTCACAAATTTACTGTCTAGGTGCAGTAATCAAACAGTAATATAGTCCAACAGTTTTATGTACTGAATAAAATGTAACTCACCTTATGTAAATAAGTGAGGGTATTGAGCCCGAATCTTATCCTTAAGCTCCCAAGTTGCTTCTTTATTAGAATGATGCTGCCATCCAATTTTGATGAGACAGATGATTTTGTTCCACAACTGGTGTTCCTTGCGATCCAAAATCTGCATAGGAACCTCCACATAAGAAGCATCAGGTTGAAGTGGAATCGACACATCCCTTAGAATGTGAGTAGGATCTGGCACGTATTTCCTCAACATGGATACATAGACCACATTATGTACACCCGCAAGTGTCGGTGGTAGTGCCAACCGATAGGCCACCTCGCCTATCCTCTCTAGAATCTGAAAGGGTCCGATATAACAAGGAGCTAGCATGCCTTTCAAACCAAATCTTTTAATTCCTTTAGTGGGTGAGACTCGAAGAAATACATGATCATCTGTCAAGAACTCCAAAGGTCTCCATCTCCGTTTGACATAACTCATTTGTCTATTTTGAGCCTCCAACATTCTGTGTTTGATAATACATATCGACTCTGCATCATGCTGAATGCTCTACGGCCCCAACATTTGTGGTTCGCCAACCTCTTCCCATAAGGTAGCAGATCGACAAGCTCTACCATAGTCTGGTTTGGTTCGGTCTGGTCCAGTTTGCTCCTATCAGGTTCGGTCTAGTTCGCTCCGGTTTGCCTCCAACTGCAAGTTCGACACCACAATTTTTAGGAGCCCATAACTCTTGACTCGGGACTCGGAATCAGGCTCTGTCAGAGACCACACGTGCAGAATTCGAAGATCTACGTATATCCCTACAACACAAAATTAGAAATATATACACATGAACAGTATATCGTTTATGATTTAGATCCTGTC
>JBBUKS010050844.1:0-10133 GCA_038050645.1 Hedychium gardnerianum
TGAATTGTAGATTTATTTATTATGTTTGGATGTATTGTGGTGGTTTTATGTTTTAACTTATGATTATGTTGTGTATTGTGATAACCATCGGTTGTGATGGTTTATTATGTATATGTGTTTATGTAAAAAGGGAAGGTACAAAAATAAAATGAATGTATGAAATTAAATTAAAATTAGCGACGAAATTTTAAAATTCCTTCTCTAATTATTGTAACTTAGTGATAGATTTTTAAAATTCCGTCGCTAATTATCGTAACTTAGCGATAGATTTTTAAAATTATGTCGCTAAGTTACGATATATATATATATTTTATAATAAGTGACGAAATTATATAATTCCGTCGTTATTGTTTATTTTAAAAAAAAACAAAAAAAAATGCATTTAGCGACGAAATTATATTCCGTCGCTAATTAGCAACGAAATTATATATTCCATTGCTAATAGCGACAAAAATTTTAATTTCGTCACTAAATTCCTTTTACGATTCACCGGATAGGGACCTAATTATTCGATCGCTATTTGGTTGCTAATACCAATTAGCGACCGAATAGAGACAGAATATTCCGTCGTTAATCAGTATTTTTTTTTGTAGTGTAATGTCGGCCCACAACTCTAACAATATAGTCCATAACGAGTGCAACAAGTGATGTTGAAAATTTAGTCACTAATGACGTCTCATAGATGAACTGCCCATTCAAGCAGTCATATGCTTTTCCTGATTGACCTTAGCAATCATGAATCGTCTCTTTCCCCATCTTCATGTGAAACCAGTGAACTAAATATCGTGGCACTAAAAGATTGACATTGATCAGTCGACCTTGAATGAAAGTAGCCTAACTAATTGGGAGGAATCGAGAAATCAATTCTAGCTTCTCCAAATTTGGTAGGAGCATTAGTAGGGTTCGGTTCACTGCGTGGGTTTCTTCCTCCTTGTGAAAAGCTCTTTTTATGAACTCGATTATCTTTTGGTCCATCGATTCTAGTTCTTTTGAAGTAATATTATTAAATGTGTGTATTTAATGATTTACATGAAATATACAATTGAGAAATTAAAGTGATCTAAGTTAGATGACGGACTTCATGGATCAAGATCGAGTTATAAGGAACTTTGAACTATGATGATCAGGTCATCATGAAGATGGAGTCGACTCAAAAAGCCATTGTATTATCACTATAATAAATTTGACTTTTTACAACGTCACATCAACAACACACATTAAAAGTACGCCATTAATATTTTTATTTACGGTACACCCATTTATGTGCGCTATTAATATTATTATGTTTATACAAACAACGACGTGCAGAAAAAGCACGTTGTTAATAAACTTTTCTACGAGCGTGCGTTATTAAAACTTAATATTAATAGTGTACAGAGTGCGCCGTTAATACTTATTAATATTATTAACAACAGCGTGTAGAAAAAACATGCTATCAATTAATATTGCACGTAAATTTTCGTGGTGAGAGTCAAAACATCTAATCTCGCCGCAAACCTTTTTTCGCTCGACTATCAAACCCTCAATCCCCAAATCTCATCGCCCTCCTCCCTCTCCCTAATTTGCTTCTCGTCAATCCACCACCCTCCTCCCTCTCACTCCTCCTCTTCGCCTCCCCTCCCATTCTCTGCCAATATTGTCTCTGAGCCCTTGAATCCTCCTCTGCGGCCCCGATGACCGAAGACACAAATGAGGAGGAGGCATCAAAGAATGGGGAGGGTTTCGATTTCAATGGAGTCATGGCGGAGAAGGCAGCCAACACAGTCGGGGAGGCGGAGGGCAAGAAGTTCCTTATGGAAGAAGAGTTTGAGATGGAGGAGTTCGATTGGTGGCGGTGCTTCATGGTGAAGATAAGGATGCTTTTTGCCCTTCCCTGCGAGCGCGTCAAGAAAGGTAGTGTGATCTCCATGAAACTTCACAGCCAGGTGAATCTTAATGGTTCTCTTGCTTTCTTTGTCCTGCGTCGTTCGGTTCCTATACCTACCAATAATCTTAAGTGGAAAAGGGAGATGAGTGACCAGTGGGTGTTTGCGTGCGGGCGAATGACATCATGTATGTCTTCTTTAGTTAATGTCATTGCCTATGTCTTTTCAATTGAATTTAAGATCTTAAGCAACAATTTGTCTGTTGCTGGTGCACAAAGATGATTATTATCTAGCATTATTAGTGTGCAATCATCAATTTTGTAAACTTGATTCTGCCTGAGACTACCTGAGGATGAGCCACCGGTGAGTTGACGTTGAGGTTGATTGAGTCATCAATCACCAAGAATGGGAGGAACCTCTAGAAAGGATCGCCTGAACCTGGAAGAGAGAAACAAGGAAGAGGAGGGTTAGAATGACGACCACGAGTGCCCCGACTCAGTCACTTCGACGCTCAAGTCATTCTCCGGTGATGAAAAATGTGGAGAAGATGAACAGTAGGATGAGGAGAAAAATGGAAAACATACCTCCGTTAGTAGGCGCGGATGATTATTTGTACCCCTGCCACCGAATACCTCTCTCCTCCGTATTAATTGCGTATTAATTGATTATGGGATGCATATCATACTGTAGTAAAGGGATGTCCCACCTTATCTGCGAATGCCATGTGGGTCAAGATACAGAGCATGTTGTCCCATATGCTATGTCAGTGTAGGCGCCGCAATTGGTACTGGGCCAGGTCGAGAAATATCTAGGCCATGAGATAACTGGGCCAAAGGTTTTAGGCCTGTTAAACGGAAGAGCGAGGAGTAGTTGGAGCTAAGCGAAGATGGCTAAGGGGCACCTAATTGGGAATGGGCGATGTGTGCCCAACTGAGGTTGTGGACCCCTGACCGGGGATGGTGATGTTCACTTGACGGGGAAGAGCATGGAGTCGATGGAGTTGAGCAAAGATGGCTAAGGGGCACCTGATCGTGAATGGGTGATGTGCGCCCAACTAGGGATGGGGGGCCTCGACCGGGGATAGTGATGTGCGTCCGACCGGGGATGGTAATGTGCATCCAACCGCCATCTAAGCATGATCGGGGCTAGAGTGAGTTACCCGAATGGATCTGCTAAGTGTTGACTAACCTTGACTTTGACCACCAACTAAGCATGATGCTTGACCTTTGGGGTACATGTGACAACCTCCCGTATGCCCACTCGGTTGGGAATGTTGATGTGCGTCCAACTGACGATGATGATGTGCATCCAACCGGGTTTAGAGGGAGTTACCTGAACTGATCTACCACGTGTTAACTAACCTTGACTTTGTCCGCCATCTAAGAATGATGCTTTGGGGTACACATGGCAGCCTCCCATACGCCCCATATCACAAGCCTTCTCTCCAAGTCCAGTCGAAGGAGGTGTTAGTCTTACTGACTAGATTATCGTATTGGGAAATAGCCATATCGGAAATGCCATGTGTCAAGGTTACAAATCTTTGGTGTGATTCGGTTTGTTGCTTTGCATTTAATGTGAACATGCCTATTTAATGAGGCGTGGTGCAATCAACTTCATTTTTCGAGTCAGGCATGCTATGATTGTACTTTTTTGAGGTCCCGTCTATCAAAGTGATTTGATGGACTAATGGGATCGAGGTGCCATTCGGATCTTTATGATTATCAAGGACACATTGGTCGGTGCACTCGATCTAATGGCCAAAAAATGATCCCACCTTTTCGTCGTTTAGATCTGACGAATGTGCTCAACTAGACGATTGTATATTAGGGTTAGGGGGAAGAGAGCATCACGATTCTTGTTTTCTTGCGTCCTCTACACCTGTGTTCGCTCCTGACGATTGTCCCCTTCTCTTTTCTTTTCTCCAAGATCATGGCCAGGGGAAACCCGCTGTCGCCATGGTATGAGTCGATGCAATCGATTCTTACTAGGGATGTCTTGGATGAAATGCAGATGACCTTCAACATTTTGACTAACCATAAGATCCAGATACCACAATCTGATCAGGTGTCGTACCAGCAACCACCGGGCTTCCTCACCTTCTTCCATGGACAACTTATGAGCGGCCTTCATTTCTTGATCCCCGAATTTTTTAGGGATATATTCAAGTACTTCCATATTCCCCTCCATCAACTGGCCCGCAACTTCTTCAGGATCCTATGTGGTGTAGCCATAATGTTTAGGTTATACTGAATCCCCTTGAGTCCCATTTCTTTTCACTACTTTTTCTACCCTAAGTGAATGGATCTCAGGGTCTTTTACTTTATGGCAAGATCGAGTTGTCATTTTTTGGACAAATACCTGTCTTCTCATTAAGGTTGGAAGGCTCGGTTCTTCTTCGTGAGGTCATCGACCCCTTTCACCTTCTTGACCGACTAGCAAGTGGAGATGCCACCTCCACTGCCGCTCGGGCGATATAAGGAGCACAAGTATAAGAGGGCCAAGGAGATCCTGACTAACATATGCTTTGACGCAACGAAGATGATTGAGAATGAGGGCTTGCTGTACCGAGCTCGATTGAGTTCGAACACCGCCAATTTGTCTGAGATGCTAAGTAAGTTCTTTATTGCATTTTTCTTCTATGAAGACTAACTCATGTTCCTTTTGATGCAGGTGTCACCATGTTGAACCTATTGATTAACAAGCAAGTAAAGTGGAATCGAGCGACAATGGAAGCTTTGATTATGTCAGAGGTTTTTGAAGACGTGGCTAATGGAGCCGAAAGCTCAGCCGACCTACCTCCGGCACGATCACCCATGGGGATAGGTTTTGATGCGGAACCTTCTAGCTGAGTGGGCTAAGCGACGGAGTCCGTCGAAGAAATTGTGTGTCGAGCGAGCGACACTATGGAGCCCATCAAGGAAGAAACCGCTTCGGCATGAACTGTTGAAGTGGCATCCCGACCTTGGAAATGAAAGCATTGATCGAGCGATGTGCTCAAGGTACAACCTATACCCTATGGTCCAGTCATCGTGTTGGGAGAATATCTTGAACTGTCTAAAGTCCTCTCGCCAAGGCCCTTACCAAGGCTAAGTCTGCAACAGTCGAGCCCACTGGGTCAAGTCCACTAGTCAAGGTTCAAGAAAAGACGCTCATTCTTGAGACGGTCGGGGCAGTTGTTGGGCCTACGCCAGCTTCAGCTCCATCCCCATCCCCCACGGGAAGCCAACCTGCTCCATCGACTCCCCGAGCGAATTTGATGGCTCTAATAACGGCGAATAGCATCATCGAGGAGTTGAAGAATCTTGACATGATGGAGATCTACCGCCGACACAATGGGACCATTTACAGGGTATGCATTCAGGGGCGATTCGAGAATTGGAGTTTTGCTTTATTTCTTATAACTTTAATTGTTGCAGCTTTGGTCCTAGCACCTAGAGGTCTACAACCGAGTGCCCCACATGTATCGACACATCCAAACGCTGCAAAAGTAAGCTACCTACCTGGAAGCTCGGTTGGGTCAACCTACCCAAGAAGCAGAAGCAGTTAAGGTTGAGGCGGATCGATGCTGAGAGGAGTCTCAATTTTAGGCAGATTTATCTTCTTGGCTAAGGGAGCAACTCGAGGCTGCCAGAGCATCAGCGTCCTAGAGCAAGAACTGGAGGCAGCCGCTAGCAAAGAGAAAGAAGTACGTTTGACTCAGGTGTCCCCCTTGGAGGCAGAGCGGGAACGATTGGTGACCCGAGTGGCGGCTTAGGGTACCCGAATCATCACACAAGAGGATAGAATCGCCGATCTGGAGAAGGTCAACGCGGGTTTGCACGCTCGGCTAGCCTGATCGATGGAAGGCATAGAGACGTTGAAGGGGCAGGTCGTCGAGGCAATAGAGAGTCGCGGGGAAGTGTCCGCTTAGCTGGACATCGAGGCGGCTTCAGAAAGGCTTTGAAGGTGCTATTCGGTAGATTCATAGGGTAGGGTATATGTCGTGCGGTACTTCGTTGGCCTTCCTAGATTTGCACTGAGTGTGAGAGGAGCTGCCCAATTCAGAGAAGGTCGATGGTTAATCAAATCCTTATCGCTTTAGTTTGTTTTTCTTGCCTTTTGCTTGTAATGGGCTGATAGGCCTTCTTTTTGAATAAAATGGAAGATATTTTTCCGACTGAAGTCATGGGAGGATGTCGACTGCGTTGTACTTGAGAGATTTTGACTGGGTTGTACTCGAGAGATTGGTTCCCAATCGACCAAAATGGGACATCTGGCTTTAAATCTTATCATTTTAATGCTTTCCCCTTAGTCTCTTGTGGTTTTAGAGTTCAAACAGAGTAATCATTAGATGGATCTCACATCGAGTACTCAATCCCGACCATGAGGGGATTTGATATGCGCTTGACCCTGATAGGAGGGGAGAGGTTGATATCGTTGAGTCTTTTGATCTCGACCTCAACTATGTCTGATTCGAGAGAGTTTGAGTCCGACTCCGACAAGAGAGGGGAGGTTGATATCGTCAAGTCTTTTGATCTCAACCCTGACTATGTCCGAGTCGGGAGAGTTTGGACCCAAAAATGAACATTTGTCGATGGAGATTCTGTATGATCAAGTGCACGTGAGAGGGGGGGGGGTTGAATCACGTGTTTAAAAAATTTCTTTTCGGTTTTGAAAAATTTCGTTCGAAAAGTCGAGTATACAACGGAAGATAATAAAAAATCGGAACACTTTCATTTTACTCGGTTCGGAACCTTCGTCGACTCCTACTCCAAGGCCCACGATCCTTTGGATCGTATCGTTGGACAATCCACTAATTCTCTTTCGAAAAACCCTCAGATAGAGAAACTGAATAGAAGATGAGGGAAGTGTAAAATCCTACACTTCCCTGTGTAATTATAGAAATAACTGAATACAATAATTCGTTACCAACATGTAAGGATGAGAAGTGGGTTGAGCTCGTGTGTTGGTGAAGATTCTGCTGCAAAAGGTGATTTCGGTGTCAATTCGATGTAGCAGGGTCGTAGCATAACAGTTGGAGAGCTCGGAGCAGCCGTATTATCAAGAATTAGCATTTGGAAGTCTTCTTCTTTGTTGCTGGTCGAGATGCTCTAATATAGCCCATTGGGGGTGCCTCCATTGATGTTAATCTGATTCGAAAAAGTCGCAGTTTATCCTCTCCGGGGGGCCTCCAAGCAGTCTGGGGCGCCTCCATTAGCTCCATGTGTCAACAGCGCTTATCCAGGCGCTGAGGCGCCTCCAACCATCCGAGGCGCCTCCAACGCCTCCAGTGTTGAGGCACCCTCAGCCATCTGAGGCGCCTCCAACGCCTCCAGTGTTGAGGCACCCTCAGCCATCCGAGGCGCCTCCATCACCCAGCGGTGCCTCCAGCACCTTTGCGCTGAGGTGCCTTTAACTCCTTTGTGCTGAGGCGCCTCCAACACTCCGAGGCGCCTCCAGCGCCTCTACGCTGAGGCTGTTGACCAAGATTCTAACTTTTCCCTGCAATCACTATTAGTCCAACAAAAACAACCTGCAACATAGTGTTAGTTAAAATATGCATGTTCAAAATATATTTATGACTTAAATCCTGTTTTACCATGACCAGGATTTAATCATTGTTTCAAATTAGAGTTTCACTTTGGACCTAAGTTAGACCGACGCCTAAGTCCCTACCGAGGACTCGTCCTCACTGGATTCGCTCCTCTAGTTTCTTACCTCACTTATCGATTGTCGAGTAACCTCCTCGACGTTTGACCTCTGACCTACCAGGTCTTCCTACCGGAATCCCACATCTAGACTTCAGCCAATCGTTTGGTCCTCCTTGACCCGATTGGACTTCCTGCCAACTGTTTGGTCCTCTTTGACCCAACTGGACTTCCTGCTAGAATCGCACATTTGGACTTTAGCCTGATGTCTAGTCTTCTAGATCCTTCAAGTTAGTTAACCTACACACTTAGCTCAAATAATTAAAATAATAGTCTAACTTTAACCTGTTGTCATACATCAAAACATAGGATTAGACTATTAGTGCAAACTGCACCCACAATCTCTCCCTTTTTGATATAATGACAACTTGGGTTAAAGTTAGAAAAATCAAAAGCCCTTTCTGGCTAAGTAAAATAATAAAGCATAAAACACAAAAGTTTTAGTTTGAGTTTATTTTGTATTAAGGGGTTTTAAATTTGAATTTTTTCTTAATTTAACCCTTTATCCTCCCCCTTTGGCATACATCAAAAATATGAACATTCATAGCATAAGCATAAGTATACTAGCAAACATGCAAGAAATTACTAAGACTTAGTGTCACACCCCGAAAGTACACATGCCCGTAGATACGGACGATACTCTCTAGTGACAATCTACAATACAACAACATACGAGCCCTCACAAATAAAAACACAACCACGCAGTGCAAACAATAATACCCTACAAGGGTAGCACAACCACGTAATATAAGCAATAATACCCTACCCAGATAGCACAACCACACAGTGTAAGAAATACTACCCTACTCGGGTAGCACAATCACGCAGTGTAAGCAATAATACCCTATCCGGGTAATACAACCACGCATTATACTATTAAACAAGTAAATCAAAGAAATCCAAATACTCAACCACGTGCCGATACGACTTAAAGCTTCGAGTACATAACCAAAACTAGAATCCAAGTCCAAGTCTGAGTTATATTATTACAATGTCAATACTATAACAAGTGTGGAAGTAAAACCAAATATGCAAAGAGAAATAAACCAAAACTCAACGCAACGTGGGACGACACGGGCATAACCCTCCAAGCGACCCAACCTGCTAATATAAAATAAAGTGATATGCAAGGTAGTGAGTACAAGGAAAATACTCAGCGGATCTAGAAAGACAGTGCATGATCTATAACAGTATAAAGAGTATAAAGGAATACAATCTCAAAGATAGATACTCACCAAATGGAAACATGCTCATGAATGTCTCTACTACACATACATTCTAATCAACTGCATACTGTATCATGAGTAGTCTTAATAATAATCAAAATAGGTACAATATCTCACATGCATGTACCGTCAGAAATTAATATAAATACAATATCTCATATGCGTAAATCGGTATAAGTATCAGAAATTGGGGTCTCCTATGTGGGAGCAATGCTCCACCACAGGGTATACAAATGACCAAGACACCCAGCTCGTCAGCTGTAGACTGCGGGAGAAACGATCTACCACGATACTCGTGGGCAGTTTGAAAATGTCAAGGTCCCTTTCTGCGGGAGAAACGCCCTAGCACGAATGACCTCATGGGCAGACAGGAGGTAACTATCTAGCTACGGGCTGCGGGAGATGAGTAGAATACAACTAATCCTATCATCGTGCAAGTATATCTATGCAATGTACATCATCACAATAATTAAGACGGATCAACTATAATCCATATCACACACATGATTATAACGACCAATCATAGATGAGCTAATATGTTATATCCTCTAGAGTACACGTCACACACGTATTCACACCTACAATCATGATATAAAACACATATTACATGATCAATGGCACATGCCTCACCTATGTCAACCACACAATCAAGAATATAATATAAAGGCTACAACTACATTTGGTACACATCACACACGTGTCCACCTCTATTCTACATGGTATAAATGAAACAAAGACTTACATATAAATTATAAATGCACGCCACCCGCTTGTCCATCAGCTACATGTACACAACATGTTTTTTCTAAGGTACACATCCTACACGTGGTCACTACAAGGTATGAAATCAGCAGAGATGCATGTGAATAAAATAGATCCACTCAAAGTGCAAGCATATAAGGATCAAGCTCAAGTAAAAATATAACTAGAGAAAGGTAAATTCAGGTATTCATCACATTATATCATGCACCAAGATCAATAAGTGAAATAGAAGCAAAGGAAGAAATACCCGCCTCCAAAAGTAGCTCATGCCAAATGTCCCCAAGTCCAGATACTTATTCTTAATCAGATTCCTACATTCATATAACACAAATTATAGTAGTACTCCACCATAAATTAAGTAATGATACCTAATCCTAATTCGATTAAGAAGCATTTATTAGTACCATATGTAAGATGAGTCATCTACTATATTTATTTTAAAACCATTCCACTCCTCATCTTTAACCATGTTATGTACAACTAACATAAAAACTATGAAGGGGACATATACATCGGTTACCCTTCTACATCATCCAATAAATCTATCCTTCACTTACTCACATCCCAATCCCTAATTAGTAGTGGAATTAACT
>JBBUKS010050854.1:0-10132 GCA_038050645.1 Hedychium gardnerianum
CGTGATTCCAATATATTTATCTATCTATCATTTAAATGAAAATATTTATGGTGATAAATTTAAGGAATAAAATAGAAGTTTTTTTTTTCAGGAATAATTTTCTAAATTGTATGGAGCGGAAATGTTTTACTGGATTTAATAAGCCCGTTTCGGCCCAATAATTTTTCTAGAATTTTAAAAATATAATTTCCCCCTGTTTTTTTTTATAATTTTCTCTTTTCTTTATTTTTTTAATTTTTAAATATTTAAATATTTTTTATATTTTCATTTTTAATATTGTTTTATCATTTAAGGCAACAAAATATTTTGAGAATTATTAAATATTTATTTTATAAGGAACAAATTTAAACAACCACTTATTCATAAATAATAACAAATAATTAAATTTACAACAGTCTGTTTGACTTGTTATTATAAACTTTGGGGGATCATTTTCTAAAAACAAAACATTTAGAGGGCGCATTGAACTTTCACCACAACAAAATGTCCTCGTCTGTTCTCTCTTTTACGTTTCAGATCTCAGTTTTTGCGCCTTCGAGTTCGAGTTAGGGTTCACTCTTCTTCTCGCGCTTGCGCTCGGGGCGGCGAAAAGGGATTCGATCGACATGAAGCTGACGGTGAAGACGCTCAAGGGCACCCACTTCGAAATCCGAGTTCAGCCCAATGATACGGTACTGTAATCCCTTCCCCATGTTTTTTTTTTCTTTTTTCTTTTTTGCTGGGTTTATGTTTTTCAGATAATGAAGTTATCTATATGCCAGTTACCAGCGCTAATGCAGTTTTCTGTCGAGGAATACAGTTCCACATGCATTTGACGTTTCCATTGAGTGGTCGAATCTGGTTTATCTTTTTTCGGCTTTCCAAAGTCTGGTCTTTGGGATATTAGTTGACTTGAAGTGGTATTTTAAGTGCTTTTTGTTGCTACACTCTATTATCAATTGCAGTTGTTTTCTGAGCTTTGAATTTCTAAAGATTCCAATCGAGTGAACATCCCATGGACAGGTTATAGCCTCTAATAATTATCAAAAGTTATGTGAGGGCATATATAGTTGCTCATTTGTCTGCCATATTAGAAACATGAAGAATATTTATTTGAACATCATTGGGAGTTATGCCGAAACTAGAATAGTGGTTCAGTTTGGTTTCCATTGATTGACTAATTTTGTTTGACTATGTATTCTATTGAAGTAAAAGGTGAAGCCATCACCTTAGCAGCTCCTCCAGAACGACCCCACACTCGAATGGGTAAATCACGGGGGGCATTTGCTCTAACACAGCGGCCCTTTGCATGGGGAGGTCAGGCACCCAGCGAGGCATTTTGCACCCACTGGGAATTTACCCCAAGACCTATTGGAGCAACCACCCATGCATGTACCAACTACGCCAACCCGTGGGGACATTTGATTACGTATTGTATTCTAAAAAAAATGATTAACCAGGTCGGGTAACGTCGGACCTGGGGTGACCGGTCCAGTCCCACGGAAGTTTCCCATCGGCCACCAGGGTAAATCGGGAAGCGCTAATGGAGGCACATCCAAATGGCTAGCATTCTTAGGCCCGCTTCTCATTGGAGGAAAAATTCTCTGCAATGCGTCACAGCTGAGATTCGAACCTTAGATCCATTGGAGGGCCTAACCATTGCACTATTGTCCCGGGGTCTTACATTGGAGGGCCTACATATTGTATTCTATGGTCCTATTTAAGGTTGCTTTAATTTTCAGCAGCTTTAATCATCTAGTTGTACTTGGATTGCATATCTTATTTCAATCTTGCAGATTATAGCTGTGAAGAAGAACATCGAGCACGTACAAGGGAAAGACAACTATCCATGGGGACAGCAGTTGCTAATTCACAATGGAAAAGTTTTGAAAGATGAAACCACACTTGAAGAGAACAAAGTTCGGGAAGATGGTTTTCTGGTTGTCATGCTTAGCAAGGTACTCACCTTAATTGTCAATATTATTTTCACATGAGTTTGATCTTCTACTACTTAATCAGGACACTAGTTTATCTATAATTTGGACTGTAACTATTTGTGGCTTGTAGCAGATATAGAAGAATATGTATACATTTGGCACGATAACATATTACTGTAGTATTTCAAACTTGTTTATATAATTTGTAAAATCACGCATTAAACTTTTCGTGGATTATCTGTGGATATACAATTACCTCATTCATGTAATTCATAGTGGTGAAAGATAATAGCACAAGAATTGTCTGCTTGGGTCATCGTATCCCCCCTCGCCTTACACTCTTTTGAGAATTGAGTTTAGTGCAAGCCAGTCAACCTCCTTTTTAGCTATTGTGAGAAAAAAATTCTTTAATAGTGTTCCTGTATCTATTGAACATTATTAAATTAGGAAAAAAGGTGATTCAAGTCTTATCATCATAACCATTTTTTTCCACTTCTAACTGTGCTTACAGAGATTTAGGTTACTAAACTTGAGCGTGAGGGTCTGACATGGATGTGCAGAATCTTCAACAAGGGCGTGGATCCATGTGTTTAACATGGCTATTTCTAAATTTTTTACATGTGATCAATAGAAATATCAATTCTCCACATGGAGTGCTAATGTGTGAGTATTCATAATTAACACGGGTACAAAGAGGGTAAATGAGAATTATTTCAAAGTGATCCCTAATATTTGATTATTCTACTTAGTTACTGCAAATATTGTTCATGTATATTTGCTCTACCAGTTTTATTGTTTACCTTTTTAAATTGTGAATCTTGTACTTTTGCTAATTCCTGTCAGAGTCTTCACCTTTCTGAGACCAATATACACATGCATGGGAGTGAATGCCATTTCATGTGAATTTTAAGTTTGTTCCTAATGGCAATATAAGTATTATGCTCTGTCTACTGATTCTGAACAAATTCCTATTGTTAAAATTTTGGACAAGTTAGTACATAAGAGGGTGGTGGTTGCTCACTGTAGGATGCTTGTAAATGATTTTGTAGCTTGGGAGCATCTTGTAGCTTGGGAGCATCTTGTAGGCAATCAAATGCTTTTGCTAAGAATGATTTTGTAGGATGCTTGTAAATTCCTATTACTCTCAATGCTTTTGCTAAGAATGATTTTGTAGCTTGGGAGCATCTTGTAGGCAATCAAATGCTTGCAAGCAGTTCTTTCTAGCAATATTCTTCCAATAAGTTCATTCTGCAGACTAATAGATACTTCTGGTTTGCATACATCTCATGTGATGAATGTAAATGGTATAGGCTTATCTCATCTACAAAGTTTGAGAAATTTTCTTCTAATCCAGTACATTTTTTTTATAACTTACTGTTTTAAGATATATATTATCTCCTTTACATGCTCTGCTGATTGTTCTTTTCTTTCCTTTTTGTTTTAAAATTATTTTTGGATGTCTGGTAACACAATTATCCAAGCATTAACTTCCATTTCTGCCGAATGGACTAATTATAATATTTCCTTAATTTTATTTTATTTATTGTTTTTATTATGTCAACCTCCACATATGTAATGGTTATTTCGATTTCTTATTGCTGTATTTAATGTAATTACTACTTCAAAATCTTTCAGAGTAAAGCTTCAGGCACCAGTGGAGCTTCCTCTGCTCAGGTATTTTTTGTTTACGTTACCTGTCTCGCTACAAAGAGTTAGTGACCCACCTTAATCTGATGCTTGTGTTGATAGCCATCGGCAACATCTATAGTCCAGCACCCTGCACCCAAAGATGCTCCCCCACAAGCTCCATCACAAGCGCCATCAGAAGCTCCAGCGCAACCCATGTCAGTATTCTTAATTGTACTACTATTCTTACAATACACTATAATAACCACCATAGTTTCTCAATTGATACTTATGCCTTTTTACAATCTTGTTTAGTGTGGCAGAGAATTCATCAAATGCACCAGCTAGATCTCAAGGCCCAAATGTAGAGTGCGTGTTTTTTATAGTTATTACTTTTATGTTCCACCATTTGTACATACCAATTCAAGTGCATTATGCATTGAGAATTCCAGAGATAGTAACTGCAGCATGTTTATGTTTGCAATAGTGTTTTTCCCTTTTACTTTGAATTGATGCACTTAATGCAAAGATTTTGGCTTAAAGTTGTGTTGCCAACATGACTCAACATCAAGCCATGTTTGTCCTATCTATTTGGGGCCAGTTTTTTTGTGCCCGTCTCGTCCCTTCCTTGTTGAGCCATGTCCCTTGTGCTTTATGCGATACTATATCACTAGTAATATTTAAATCAATTAATTTAGATTTTATCATACAACTTCCATTCTAATGGATTCAACTCTTCTAATTATAAATTTTATTAATTGCCTTTAAAAGCATCCATACAATCTAAACCCATTTTCTCTCTTTTTTTGTTTGTTGGAGCTACATCTAATAATCTTTGATGCAAGTATTTTTTTTATTTAATCCTTTCTATTGCATTGACTATTTATAGAAAAGCATGTGCTCCCTTTATTATGTCAACGATGAAGTTATTTTGGTATACTAAACCAGCAAGTTTCTTATATTATTTGTTTCATTTGGGCTTTGATTTGCATAGAAATCTTTGTTTAGGAATACAAGTATGTTCTTTTGAATGCCAGCAATGAATACAAAGTTCTCTAAAAGCCTTCTGCTACTAGTAATCAATGTCTAGGAATTGGTCTTAGTTAATCCCTTATCTGCTGCTTACCAATTGCCTTCCACTGAAATGTTTCTTCTGATGTGGTGATCTCGTAAACATTGTCTTTCCCTGTTGTTTTAAGGCATTAGTCAATTAAGTCCTAAAGATCTAGCTCTGTGGGAAACACTTGGGTAAAATGAGGCACATATTTTCATATTATCAAATATAATTGAAGCTATGCAATTGATTCATATTGTCAATAAGGGTTTTTAGACTTCTCCTTTTCTTAATTTTAAATGCAAAATAGAAAATGAACTATGTCACATAAATATACATATACAAAATGAGGACATATGACTAGGGGTGAGCAAAAGATCGGTTAAACCGAATTAACCGACCAAAATTAAAAATTCGGTTTCGTTAATTCGGTTTTTTAAAGAAAATCAGTTATTTCAGGTTTTCTTTAAAGAAAATTGGTTATTTCGGTTTAATCGGTTTGGTTTTAAAAATCCGAAATTGGTTAAACCGATTAAACCGAACCGAAGTGGGAGTTTAAAAATTAAAATCCCAAATTCCTAATCTCAGTCGTCGGCCTCCCCTCTTGCCTCTCCTTCTCCCGACGCTCTCGCCTCGGCCTCCGAAGCTCTCGCCTCGGCCTCCGAAGCTCTCGCCTCGGCCTCCGAAGCTCTCGCCTCAGCCTCCCGATGCTCTCGCCTCAGCCTCTCATAGTCGAAGCTCCTCCCTCCCCTCTTGTCGTTCTCGCCGTTGGTGAGACCATTGCCAACAACCCTCTGATTTCCCTCGTCCCCACACAGGCCGTAGAGCAATGTGGAGGATTGCGATCAGGAACCTGGAAGACGGGCTTGTGCTTGCTTGATTTCTTGGGTTCCGGAGAGTCGGAATCAGTCGGAAGGGATCACAAGGGAATGTCAGCGGAGAACGACCTGGGCCGAAGTTCTCAACGATGTCTTCATCTGGGACTTTGTCCCCTTCCTCTTCAAGCTTCTCTTCAAGGAGAGTTCGGAATTTCCTCTTGCAAGCAGGTAATAACATTGCAAGTAGGTAATAGCAGATTTTTTTTTTTTTGGAAAAGTTCGGTTAATTCGGTTGAAAACCGAATTAACTGATGTTTTATCGGTTCTGTTTCTTTGGTTTTTGTTGAAAAATTCAGCCAGTTCAGTTGATTCGGAAAAATTTCGATTTGTTCGATTTCGGTTAAATCGGTTCGGTCGGTTCGGTTTTCGACCGAATGCTCAGCCCTACATATGACTCTTGAAATATATTTATTTGATGTGTCAATGTCAGCATAACTTTTTCCTATAGTTATTATGATTAATAGCAATAATTGTTGAATTTGGTCAGTTGGTCATCAAGTTGATAGACAATTTTGAAATGGATCCCTCTCAATTTTAAATTCTTAACAATTGCATGTTTTTAGTGTATTCTGTTGTATGGAAATCAATGAAGGAAAAAGATCCATATAGCCCATCCTTGGGACTACCATGGCTAGATGGTGGTGATGATTGATATAAAGTTCTCTTTTATGAATCACGATGAAGGGTTTGGATGGACCATCAAGACATTAACCAAGCAAATAGAGAAAGAGGGGGATTATATTTCTTTGCTGTTGTAAAATTGGTTAATAGAACATATGTTAATACATTGATTCTATATATGGATGGTCGGGGCCCTGTTCATATGCATATTTCTGAAATAGGCATCTTAGCTATCTAATTCTTTAGGTTTTTCCTTGACATCACTAGTAGATTTCTTTTGTCTGTTGATGTAGAAACTTTCATTCTTCAAGCCTTTGTGGTGCATATATGTACGAGAAAATGCTTCATCTAATTTGTCTAGAATTCTATGATACTGGAGGTGAATCATGCATAATATTTTATTTTTTTTCAAATCCAATGTAAATTCCTAAATATATATCTGCAGTCTGTCTGATGCCCAAGCTGCATCAAATTTAGTTGAAGGGAGTAATATGGAACAAACAATTAACCAATTGTTGGAGATGGGCAGTGGCAATTGGGACAGAGAGACAATTTTGCGTGCACTTCGTGCTGCTTACAACAATCCTGAAAGAGCTGTGGAATACCTATATTCTGTATGTGTAGTTCACATGTCATCCGTGCATAACTCGCATTACACCCCAGCAAAACTGACAATATTAACTTATAAATATCTGGCGATCCAAACTAAGATACTCACAGGTTACATCTATCAATTCTTGTATAGGGCATTCCAGTGACAACTGAAATTGCAGTTCCGGGCGATCATTTACCTTCATCTGTGGTATCTTCTCAAGGTGCTGATACAGCTGATGTGGCTGCTGCAGGGCCACTCTTTGGAGTACCAAATTCCTCTCCTTTGAACATGTTCCCTCAGGTTCAATGATCCACCTGATTACTTCTATGTGATGTTTGTTTTGACGGGTGTGGTATGTGAATAAGAGCAGTGCATTTTTTTGTGACAGGGCAACAATAATTCTGGAGGTGGATCTCTTGATTTCCTCAGAAATAACCAACAAGTATGTCAACTCCTATTTCATGCTTTAATCCTTTTTTCACAGGGCTAATCATCTTGTACAATTGGATACAATTCGCTAAGTTTAAATGTAAGAGAGTGGTTTATTGACATAGTTCTGAATGGTATATCTCCTAATATACCTGGTTGATATAGAATTATAATCTGTACAGAAGCTTCTTCAAAACACATGGCTACTCTAGTTGATAGTAGAAAAAAAAAATGATTTTACAACCTCTGGATGGGAATTGAATGACTAGTTCTGTAATCAGTCTAATTTTTGTTGCCACAGTATGGGATCAGTCAGAACTTGAGCGCTTTTAGCACTATTAGTTATTTAAATTTTAATTGGTTCATCGTAGAGAAGATATGGTATACCTAATCATTGTGTTTGACTTGCACTGTTCTTGTTAGGTCATCTGCAGAGCAATTGCCTTCAACAACCGATAGACTTTTTTAATTGACTAATATGAACTTTGTCATTGTATTTTAGAATAAGGAACTTTCTAACATCCAATTGCTCAGAATCACAGTATTCTTATTCTAACTTATTGTTTTTGCAGTTCTTAGAATTTAGAGCAATGGTTCATGCAAATCCACAAATATTGCAGGTCAGTACTTTCATCTGAGGTGATTTGCTACAACTCAGTATGCTTCTTACTAGCTCTTTGCTTGCAGCCAATGCTTCAGGAATTAAGCAAACAAAACCCTCAACTGTTGAGATTAATACAGGAGCATCATGAAGAGTTTCTTCAGTTAATGAATGAACCTATTGAAGGTCTCGAAGGGTGAGTCGATGATTTTGTAATTCAGATTTATTGACATGGTGTTGTTGAGACTAAGATAAATTTCTTATTTCTAATTCGTCGTTACCTTGCATTGGATGTCATGTAGCATAATTTATAAGTATCTAGTGGGTCTTTAGTACATTGAATGTAGGATCTTGGTAAAAGAAACATTAAGCCCTTGTAAGATCAAGCATTATGTGGTTGATTGCATTCAGGCCTCAAATTTTGTTGCCAGTTGAATCTTAGTTTTTTTTTTTTTAACTTCATGTTTAAGATGCTCATATCCTGATGGTATCTAAAAGACATCCAACTTAACAATGATTAAATTTAATTATCTTTTGTGTTTTATAGACACTAGTTATAGTTAATGTGTTTGAGAACTCTTTACACCATGGAAATTGTGAGAGTTATTAGTAACCTAGAGCTCTATAAGTATATTGTATTTTTTCACAATAAGATTTCTTGTGGTAGTGAAAAAAAATATGGGAATAGAACAAAGTTCAAAGTGAGAAGCCCATGAATTTAGGTCACAATTTTTTTTTAAAAAAAAATCAAATTGACAAAACAAGAAAATGTATATCCAGATATTTATTTACCTTGAGAGAGATTCTACTATATTCTATATGTGCTCCATGTAAAGTATAAACAGATTTATCATTGATATGTTTGGTTTCTAAATCTTTGCCTTGACCAGAAATTTTGATTGGCAGTAACTGCTCATTCTTCATGATTTAGTTTGCTAGAGAATAAATATAGTAGTTTTTTTTTCTGTAAGGTTTGGCAGGTGTTTTTCTTTATTACATTTTTGTCTTCAGCTTCTTGGGGTTTAAGGATCGGATTTTGAGGCTATTCTGAGCTTTCCTATACTTGCATGATTGTTGGTAGCTTTATTAAAATGGTAGCTTTATTAAATGGGACCAATACGGAGGAGGTAAATCACGGGGATTAGTCTAGTTAGCCCGAACAGTGACCAGTGCATGGGAGAAGGCAGGAACCTGGCTACTAGCTAGGATTTGATCCTCAGACCTAATGATGATAACACCCCATGCACTAGCTTTATTAAAATGATCATATGGCTAGAAGTGTGTGATGATATTTGCGAACTCGTTGTTTCTTTATGTCAAACTATTCCCAATATCTTGAAGCTTTTTGAGTCTTTTAGTATAACCAATCTTCAGGGATCTGTTTGATCAGCCTGATCAAGATGAGATGCCTCACACCATAAGTGTGACGCCCGAAGAACAGGCGGCCATTGGACGAGTATGCTTTATTTTGTTGCAATTGGACTACCATATTGGCAATACATTATGCATGCTAAATCTATTGCCTAATGCACTTCTCATTATTCAGCTCGAAGCATTGGGTTTTGACCGAGCACGAGTTATTGAAGCATTCCTAGCCTGCGACAGGAACGAGGAATTGGCGGCAAACTATTTACTTGAGCATTATGGAGAAGAAGATTAAGGTACTGTGAGAGTTGTCTTCCCATTTGATCAATGGGCTAATTGATTTCATTCTCATCTGTCGACTCACATTATACACATACCGTCATTCAATGGAAAACAACCCAAGGTAACTTTTTTGTCATTTAAGGTAAACTATCAACACTATCACAACTCAAATCTACACAAAACAACAGCCTAAACGTCGTATATTATTCCCTTCTTAACATGACTACTCGGTATTAGGTGGCGTCAATACAGTTTGGTTCCTGTTCTAACAATTGTTAACATTTTCTGATCATGGCTGGTTCTACTTGATCTCTGAATGATTTTTTTTCTGGGTTTTGCATTAGGGTTTTGCTATGTGCCATGATAATTATGATTTTTCTACTAAATCACTCCATGGAATTTCAAAACAACCTCCATCTGACTGCGCGCATGCCGCTTCGCTTGATGATGAATTAATTGATTGCTTATTGGAGAAATTTGTACTTTGAAGGTGATAGAAATTGTATCAAGTAGTAGGGTAAGTGGCCACCTTATTCATAGATATTCTTTCCAAAAATTTTAACCAGTGGCGATAAATTGATGTTCATCTTCGGCGGATAATGTAAACTTCTCTTCATTCTTCACTTGTTTCGTTTTTTGAAACATGATGTTATTCCTAAATATTGATATTGGCAGTGTATCAGTAATTTTATTGTGATTTAGGTCCACTTTTTTCAAATAGATTATTTTCAATTGTTGGGATGAAATAATGCATCTGATACTCGA
>JBBUKS010050865.1:0-10131 GCA_038050645.1 Hedychium gardnerianum
TGAGACATCTCTTGGTTCCCCATTAGACCAAGAGAATTCGACGTCGTCAACCCTAAGCCCCTTGGAAGACCTCTCCTTTTTTTCTGCTGCATCTTCTTCTACAGGGATCAAGCCGACAATGTTAGGACAAGGACAATGGTTCTTCAATCAGGTTCCTTGTCTAAAAGTTTATGTATTTACTTTGTTATGTCATGTTTAATTGATGAATTAAGATCCATGCTCGTATGTTATATTTCCTATTTGAATTCATATTTGGTTCTTAGAATTAAGCCCCTTGGAAGACCTCTCCTCTTCTTTCCACTACATCTTCTTCCACAGGGATTAAGCTGACGATGCTAGGACAAGGACAATGGTTCTTCAATCAGGTTCCTTGTCTTTCAGTTTATGTATTTACTTTATTATGTCATGTTTAATTGATGAAACAAGATTCATGCTCGTATGTTATATTTTCTATTTGAATTCATATTTGGTTCTTAAATTTATACGGCTTAAGTTTTATAGCATACCTATCAAAAAAGTGTCATCTTTCTCTTCCAAGAATAGAAATTGCCCTCAAATTTTGGATTTGAAATCTATCTCCGTTCATTTGCTTCGTCAACAATTAGTTATTCGAATATCAATCCCTAATGTACCTGATGTCAATGGGACATGTATTCCTTTCAAATATCTAACTCATGAAATATATCAATCCCTACTTGAAGCTACCCCTCGCGAGAATGAACATAGACACTTACCAGCCTTAGAGGTAATGGTGCAATAATATGATGTCTTCTCAATTTTACAAGCATCTAATGATTGAATCTTAATTTTAATAAATTAATAAATGATTTTTTTTTAATAGATGATTAATTTAAGAATGTTGAAATGATGAATCACTCACTAATGTTTTTCAATTTACGTGGCCAATAAATTTTTTCATGAGTCAAATTAATCATCCCAGGATTAATCTTAACGTAAGTTGATATATGATATCAACTAAAAAGATCATGAACACTTACCAATTAAATTTTTAGGACAAATCACATTTATCGATAGTTACCTAGAAACTTCATCTTTGCATTGATTGTCTCAGGTTCAGTGCTAGAACACTGATTTATTATTATTTTTATTTGAACACCATAATTTTATGATGCATGAGATAATCTATTACTTAAATTCTCTCATACGTAAAGAGTGAGAGATATCACTCGGTGATTGAATTTTTCAAATGCTTTGGAACGGACGTGGAGAAGTGTCTGAAGTGAACGCATCACTTTTGCCCCATGAGATAATCTATTATTACTATTTGATAGCTTATCAAATTATCTATAATTATCGATGTCCTATCTCGTGATCATTTACCAATGGTAGTTGAATGCACTATTTACTTTATTTAACTTTATTCCTACCGAATGAATTGATGATTAATATATAGAATATTATCATAATAAGGTCTGAAAATTAAATCATGATTAGTAGTCAGATTCTTATTTTTTTTCATGTACTGGTCACTATTCAAACTAACTAGATTAGCTTTTGTGATTTATTTTTTTCGTATTGATTTTAAGACGGATTGACAGAACACTGAGAATAAACGTTTCACTTCTTACCATAATAAATGCACTAGTATTATATCACATCCTTTTAATTGATAAACTAATAAGTAACGTGACGTCAAAAATGAATCATTATTTTTAAATTGGGTAAATATAAGATTAAGTAGTACCAGAGCCTAAAATAATTAGTTAAAATACAATGATAATATTGAGAATTTAGATATTTAAAGTGGAGGTACAAGACATGCCTAACCACAAGTAACTAAATGGTTGTAGATGAAACACGACCTTTTTCATGGAAAGGTCAGGCACAAGGTATTTTATATTCGTTATGAATTAATTCGTAAAATTTATTAAAATAATTATTCATATAAATATTAATTATATCAATCATGAGAGCAATTGCAGATAAATATAAGCAAAGGTTTCATAGGTGATCATATAAATTTAATTTAGTATCACTCCTCTATTTTATTAAACTTATAAAATCATGAAATATTTGGTCGTTCGTCATAAAATACTTCTCGATTTATTTTAGCGGTCGATGAAATTTTTTCATAAATCGGATCAATTGGTCAAATTCGATGTATCTGATTAATTATTTTTTTATAAATATCATAATTATGATAAAGGCAAAGTGTATTACTCATATATTTAGAGTTCGATTTTCATGTTGGACAAACTTACATTCATAATGTTTGAACTATTGGGATACCTAGGCTATTGTATTAGGAGTCTACTTTTATATTTATTCGATGGATAAATTAGAAGAAAAATTGCTCATCAGGAGCGGAGCTAGGATATTAGTTTAGTACAGACGTGGTCGCTTGTGCTACCTGACAAGACAGCAATGTGATAGTCATGCCATCTCACGAGTGGCTGCTGCCCCACCAAATAGCAATGTGGTCGTGCAAGGCAGTGGTCGCTCGCAAGGCAGTCGTGTCGTTGCCTTGCGGGCAATGGGCGCTTCACGAACAGTCGCATCGTGAAAAAACTTCAATATTGCTTTGGACGATGTGTCGATCATGACCTTGAACTTCAGCAAGGAGTTCACTAATGCTATCGAAGCTAAGCATGTTGCTGCCCAGGAAGCAGAGCGTACAAAATTCATCGTCGAAAAGGTCGAGCAAGATAAAAAGAGATCTGTTATCAGAGCACAGGTGATTACATTAATTTCATATGCTAATTTGAGTGCCTTGATTGGATCATTTTGTATGTCATTTTTTCCAACAGGGTGAGGCCAAGAGTGCTCAGCTTATTGGCCAAGCAATCACAAACAATCCTGCTTTCCGTGCACTAAGACAGATTGAGGCCCCAGGAAATAACTTACACAATTTCAAATTCATCGAACCTGGTCTTCTTGCAGTCGGATGAACTCCTGCTGAACCTGCACGATCTCAACTTTGAAGGCTCGGCCAAGACGAAGGAGTGAAATATTGCACGATTTCTTTAAATTTACTCATCTTGAAACATAGATGATTGTTGCCATAGAGACGCCATCCTCATTGCACGAGGAATTCCAAACATTAAACATCAAGAAATTCTTAGTTTAGACTGAGTGAGGTCGATAGAATCTCTCCTAGTGCCCTCTAAAACTAATTTGATATTTCTGATGATGCTCTTTGTTTGCTTTGAAGATGCTCCTTCTTATGAATAAGAAATTTAGCTATTCGCTTTTGTATTTGTTTGCTCGAAACAACTGAAATGAGTTTGAAATTGTCATTAAAAAATATACGCACTTCAATCAGCTGTCATGGTACGGCGGCATGGCCGATGTCGTTGGTTCAATTGCAAACCAACTGGATGCAACTGCGGTCTCCTTTGCTTGGGCCGGTTGCAAAGCAATTTTATTGTGGCCACTGGGCCACACTGGGCCTACATCGACTCCGTCCGCGTGCTGCTCACCTTCCTGACAAATGAGACCCAAGTCTCAGATACCATTAACATTTTTTTTTAAATATTGTAATTACCAAAACAATTTAAAAATTTATTAACTTTTACAAAATACTCTTTGTAGATTTATTAGTGTTGAATTTTTAGCCGTTTCACTTTAGTGTAAAAATGCCTTTTATTTAGGATTGAAATATATATTTATTGTTCTAAATTATTATTTAAGTTTAAAAGAAAGACAATAATAAAATAAAAATATTATAAACTATTTTAACATTAATTAAATCATGCCTATAAAAGAGATTTTAGCCACCTTGATAAATTAGCAAGGAAATGAATGGAGACGTGATACTGCCTTTGCCCTAGCAAGCGTACCGCCGACTGGCGACTGCTTTTGCTCCCGCTCGCACAAGCAGAACGATGTTTGCTTCTGGTCTCCGATTTGGATCTCTACCACAGGTCTCGCCAGTCTTTCGTATGGGAGACGCGGTAAGGATCGGATGACTCTGTGCCGGAGCGGCGGCATCGCCAAGGCGGCCTTGACTGCCGATCCTTCGGTAGGGTCTGTCGTCTTCCAAGCCCCAAACGAGTCCGGGAAAATAGATTTGTACTTGGCTATTTAGTATGTCGTCTCTGCCGACAGGAGCTCCAGTCGCGGCCTCATTCACATGGCTGTGACAGCCCTCGATCTCGCGAAGTCTAACATGCAGGTGAGTGTGTTCATGTTAATTATGTTTTCTAGAGTTTCGATCATGCCTCTGCCGGATCCGGTTATCTGGCATCTCGCGATCGCTTGACGAAGATCCATAATTTCTACTACTGTTTAGTTCAACACAAATTTCTCTTAGAATAATTTCAGATCTACCCGCCGAAGTACAAGAGCATCTCCACCTATTCGGTCTCTTGCTAAAATAACACGGGGTCTGGGGTTTCTTCCGAAGATCGCTGCTGACACTGCTACGATACAACGCTCTAGGGAGTTGCAAGTTAGGATTCTATTAGTTATTGAAGAAGTATTACTGTGACATCGTTGGCCCGGAGTATGCTATCAAATATAACACTCTAATCTACCTGTCTGGTTCTTCTTCTGCTTCTGCCGAGGTGACTGCTGACGTTGCTCCCTGCTCCTTTGAGGCTGTTAAAGTGCGAGTGCTGAGGGTTTGCTTGAGATTTGAGTGATGGACTATCCAGGTTTGTTAAATCCGAAGGAGCATTGGTGTATGATCTTTTCTTACTGGCTCTTGACTAAATTTTCATTTGATCTGCTTGATAGTTAAGGTTGGGGTCTTAATGCAGGTTGTACTAGGTGGCTACTCTCACTTCAAGAATGGCAGATTTCTCATGAGTATATTTTTTCGATACACTCTTTGATTGTGATTAACTTTTTATGATTGTTATTTTTGTCTGTTGTCTATTCTTTCTAGACCATAAATTCATATTTGCTAAATGCCAAGATAAGTAAGCAAAAAAAACTTTTTTTTTTTTCATGTTCTTGTTGTTGTTCTTGATGAAAATTGTTACGAAGAAATGTGGTTCATCTATCATGATAACTGTCATGCCTGTAACTTGCAAGTGTCACAATTGTCCTTCTTTCTGGTACTAGGGAAATCTTATAATACATGTTAATTTATCTAATCATATTTGTTTACATTGACAGTGGTATATTTTCTTATATTTACTAAATTTTTATATTAAGAGATCCAGACAACTATTTTTTTTTATGAATTAACTATTTTTAGGAAAAAAATGTATGGACCGAGTTAAGTAACTTTTCAATAGCAGTTTTAAATTTCACAAATGAACATGCTTTAGTGTTAAGCTTCCTTGTATAATACCTTTGACCATTGCACTCTTTCCATTGGCAATGGTACATAATTAAAGCTATCTTCATTTTCTGCTCTTTATTCTCTAACTTTTTCATTACTTTTGTTGCCTCCATGCATCTTATATTCTAATTCTCTGTCAATATCAAAGAAGTAGAATTCATGAATATTACTTTTTTTTTCTTTCAGATGTAGTTAAAAGGTATTGGAATGCTCATTGTTTTGTTCCTGTAATTGATTACCTGATGTTTTAACTGCTTATCACTCTATTGTTGTTTTATTTACCCTTGACAGCAGAAAAAGTTTTAGAATCACTTACAAGTCTATGCTAGATTATCAATTTTTTTTTTTGAAATATATTCCATATTCATTAATGACTTTGTCATTCTCCATTTTCATCCTGTTAAAATCCACTAATTCAATCATGCTCATGTCTCCAAGGAATTATGAATATCTGTTCGGCCTGTTTTTCCTCATTATTCTTCTCTGAACATTCAAATAATTTGCAGTTGTTTAATGTTACTATATTATCCCATGCATGATTTACTTTTACCTTTAATCATATACTATTTCTAGCATATGAATGCATTATGTAGGCTTAAACCAACTATTTTCAATGATATTGATCAGCACATTTCTGGTAAGAAACCCCTTTGCAAACTATGCTTTTTGTTCAATTTGCTTTCTTTCTTACTTCAGCCATTTTATAAGGCCATGTAGATTGGCTTCATGCCTATGCTAAAGATTTTAGCCATGTAACATCAAGAATTGTGGTTTTCATAATATTAGGCTTTTCTCACATCACGTAATTTCAAAAAGGCATATGTTGATACCATGATGAAATCATTTAAGACTTGTTGAAACTGTCTACAAATAATCTTATTTCAAAACTGAAGGACTGGTGTAGCAAACAGTTCAGCTTAAATTGAGTTTTGTTGGTGTTTTCTGTGCGATTGGTTCTGACTCTGTAGACAATCTTTTCTCTTTCCTAAGCAACGCCAAGGGCTGTTGGTGATGTATGGGTTGTCATTTTTCTCATTTGAAATTTCATGTTTAATTTTTCATGTACTGATAATGTCTTGTACCATAAACTAGGCTATGAAAAAACTTGGGTTAGTTTTGCTAGCGAGCTTTCCCTTGGTATAATAATCAGTGGAACTCTCACGGCGCTCAATGGGAAACTATGACACATTCAAAGTTGTGGTTGTCCTGCAAGTACCCTCCTATTTCTTAGTCCAGTTGATGTGAAAGTAATATGGGCTTACTTTTTTGATTTAATTCTTCTTCAAAATTTTATGCTTTGCACAACTGGAGTGGCTCCTGCTGCTTTTCCTGTGCAGAGGTTTGATTACATGAAAGCAGTTGCTTAATTGTGTATATTCTTTCAGAACAATGCATTATTAACTTTAAAGATTTCTTGATATCTTTTCTATGATCTGTTTCTATTTCCCTGACCATTCATCACATATGGTGATATTGCATTTGGAATCCGATAAAATAGAAAGGTTTACAATAGGTATGGAATCTTGATTCTTCTAGAGGCAGGTTATGAAACTTTAGTGCTCATTCTCCGTAGAATTCTATGTCAATGTTTTATTATATGTTTATCTTATGTGTATGTTATAGGTGGAAGCCTCGTTAGCACTATTCCCTACTAGATTCCAATACTATTGTCACCCTTTGCCCAGTTGTTTAGAACAATTCCCTACAATGTTAAGCTGCATTGGCTGGTTAAAACTAAAGCTAAGGTTGCCAATTTGGACAGCCACAGGTTATAGGGTTTGGGTTAGGCAATTTTCAATATCACTATTGAAGCTTATGCATAGCAATATGGTACATGCATACAAGAAACTAGCACAAGGAAGAAAAGAAGGGGAGCATGTATGACATAAATGTTCACCCGATACAATCTTCCAATAGTTAAAACTGTATTTTCCTGCTTACGATACCACAAGAAAGTTTCGGAAGTCTCAAGATACAGGACATGTAAATCAATAAATTATAAGGAAGAAAAGGGGAGCTTATAAATCGCCCGATAGTTGGAACTCTATTTCTTGCTTGTGATACTTTGAGAAAGTATTGCAATTTTCAAGATACATGACATGGGACATTAAAAGAAAAAATCTACAGCACAAGAAATGAAGGGGGAGGATGTATTTGACTTGAATGCTCTCCCGATGCAATCTATTTTTCCTGTTTGTGATACTCCACGAAAGTTTTATACGTCTGAAGATATTGACATGAAAATGAATAGTACAATACACGAGGGGAAAGAAGGAAAAAAAAGGAAATAGGAAATAGGAAAAAAACAATATAAGATATGAGGATGCTTTCCAAAAATCCCTCATTCTCAACCTGTTCTCCCGGCAGATCTTCCTTTCTTGCAAGATCCATCCCTTTTCAGCTTCTCTTCCCTCCCTTAATCGGATCCCTTTGTCAACACTGATTCTTCCCTCGATTCCATCTCATGTGTCCTTGTGTCCTAGCAGAGTCTTCCCCTTTCCAGCACCAGTCTTTCCTTTTCAAACACTCAACACGATCTTCTTTTCATGACCTCTCTATTTTATAGGTAATTGCTTAAAAATTGTGCTTATGTTTATTATTTGCTCTCATTATAAATAATGAGTGATAAGTAGTTAGAAGGTATATTATTTAATTCATTGGGTAAGTTGTCAAATTTGTAATTTATTAAATTTGATTTCTTTTTGTTGGTTAGTTTGTTGGTCACATATTGTAGCCTTTTCAAAAGATTTTGTATATTATTAACATGTATGTTCGCTTTTAAAAAGTATATATTCATTAATAAATAATGGTTATGCTGACAAATTATCAGAATAATTTTTATTTTGTTGTAATGATTAGTCCTACGAGTGTGGTTTTAACAAATTAATGGATAGGGTTAGTGAAAAATCTAATAGAAACGTCACGGGTAGCTGGTGCAACGTTAGCAGGATGCATGTTTTTTTTTCTTCAATCAAAAAGTTTCCGATAATCTGAGGAAAACAATAATAATGGATTCACTATTTGATCCTTTTGGATGTTCAAAAAATTATGGACTCTTCAACATGAGAATAGGTTTGACTTCTATTGGATTCGATTTTAAAACAAAATTGTAGTGAAGCCCGTGAAAAATGAAATTGTAGAGTCTTCATGATTGATAGTAGTGTTGGAGCCATGGTCAACTTGCTTTGTACACGGTCGCTGAGTGCTTCGTTAAGTAGTGTGTAAATGGCGTAGGCGATTGAAAAAGTAATTGGGCAGCAACTGTCTATAGCTTTCTACATTTTGAAATCTCTAATGCATGGCTGTGGGCTCAAACAGTGGCAAATTACCAAAACGTGTTCCCAAGATTTAAAAATTCTCAAAGAGCAAACTATACTTTGCTATTTACCAAACAGTGTATCTCTTTTTAAAATTATCTTTTCCATTTAAAAATATAAAAAAGTTATCTGGCTGCTGCGGTTGACGGGCGTGACCTATGGCCACAAAATTGTGACTAGGTTAGAAGTTGCGTGGCCAGGCTAGAGGTCGTGCAGCTAGGCTACTAGCTGTGACCTTTGGCCGTGTGGCTAGGAGTGTAATCAAATTGAATAGTAAGAGGCTCGAGTTTGGGTTTGGACTCGGTTTATTTTTTTTAAGTTCGAGTTTGATTCGGATTTTAATTCTTAAGTTTGAGTTTGGCTCAACTTTGATTTGGATTTTAATTCTTAAGCTTAAGTTTGGTTTGTAATTAAATTAAATAACTCGCAAACGATTCGAATTTGGTTCTAAAAAAATTTATTTAAAAATTAAATGAATTTAGTTCGAGCATGTATTTAGTTATAATAATTATTAAGATATTATTATATTTATAATTCATATAAAATTTAGATAAATGAGTTTCTTAATAAATATGTTCGTGAGTGAGTTTATGAATTAAATATTGTTAAGCTCTGTTTGATAATGTTTTTGAGTTTGAAATTAGGTTCGAACTTGGTTTGTTAATTTAATCAAACGAATTTGTTCGAACTTGGTTTGTTAATTTAATCAAACGAATTTGAATATATTTTTTTTCAAATCAAGATTGGAATAGTACAAGAGTAATTTGGTTCATTTACACTCTTACGTGTGGTTGGCCTGGGGTCTTGTGGATATCAAATCATGTTACACTGATTTTTTTTTTGAAAATTCCATATGTGATTTGATAATTTGTCATTCAAACATTGAAAGGAAAAAAAAAATAAAAGGAAAGAGAATTGGTAGAATTAGCGGCTGCTCTTTTTCATATAAATGTCTAATGATTCTCTTAATTTTTTATCATAAGTACCCTTAAGTACCCTGGCAAAATGAACCTATTTATACCATGCAACAAACCAATGCTAGTTATTGAATATTTTTTCCAATACTAGCATTAATAACATAAAATCACGTATGATTCTTATGAATGTTACTTTTTAAATCCTACCCTTTGTATTTTGATGATCTTATACCTATATCAATAACATCATTGTTGTTTAGGCTATTTGGGATTTACATTTTGGCTACTCAATGTAGATGACCAGATGGCTATTGCATGAGATTTTGTCATCAAGAGGTCTAGAGGTTAATCCTTGACAGCGTAATGTTTGTCAGATTCCTGTCCTCCCTCATGTAATGATCATATAATCATTGTTCAAAGACTACTAGTCATTCGTGATTTATCTTCCTTTCAGATAGTGAGGGGCTATTCTAGAAGGGCCGTCGAGGTGACGTGACAGTTTCACCTTTTTGCAATCAATAACCATGTACATGGTTGGACTCGACTTTTTCTTAATGAGGAGACAATAAGATGAACCTTTGTAAACATCCAACCAATAACATTTCCTAAGTTATCATAAGCTTTCATTATATAGTGATTTCACTTC
>JBBUKS010050893.1:0-10130 GCA_038050645.1 Hedychium gardnerianum
CCAAGACGACATGAATTGAATGACGAACAACCTTCGTAAGCTTGCTGTCCGACGACTCTAAGGTCACTGCCGATGACTCGAAACCAAGGCTAGGAAGCCTTCAAGCTTGTGGATGACCAGCGGAGGGAGCTCGGATGGCTGGCAATGCTCAGAGAGCACAGACGATTGTTGGTCGGTTGCTTGTCGCGCAGGAACAACAGCTACAAGCTGTTGTTCGTGTGTGTCCGACGGTGGCCGGACGATGGCTGAACTTTTTGGTGGCCGAAGGATGACTGGAGGGAAGCCAACATGGCTGCTGGACGTCGCTGGTAAGAGATTGGATTCTGAAAAGGGCAATTGCTGATGTTCACTAGTTATGATCCAATCACAAGTTCTCTCATGCTATGAATTGTATTGTGGACTTTCAGTAATTAAGTTTAAGATCCAATCATGCACATAGAGGATGTGTACTTAATTAGTAAAACTTTATTTATCTAATAAATAAGTATAAATCATAAGGCGAGATTGTCTTAGGACACCTCTCAAATATAACAACTCAAATATAGTCGTGGATCGAGCGTATATCCCTCTAGTCTTGGACCAGCAACATCTATCAATAATTATCATTTTTAGGGTCCAATCTCTCCCGACTCGGACATAATCGTGGATCAAGCTCATGTATCCCCTTAGTCTCGGACTAGCTGTGTCCATCAACAATTATCCTTTTTAGGGTCCAATTTCTTCCGACTCGGACATAGTCGCAAATCGAGCTCATGTATCCCCTGGTTTCAAACCAGCATCGTCCATCAACAATTATCTTTTTTAGGATCCAATCTGTCTCGACTCGGACATAGTCGCGGATCAAGCACATATATCCCATGGTCTCTTACCAGCGACGCCCATCAGCAATTGCCCTTTTCAGAATCCAATCTCTCCAACTTGGACGTAGTCGCGAATCGACTTATTATTCTCTCCCGACTTAGACATAGTCGTGGATCGACTTATTTTCTCTTCCAACTCGGACATAGTCGCAGATTAACTTATCTCCCGACTCGAACATAATCGTAGATCGAGTTATTCTCTCTCCGACTCCACAGGTATTCAGGAGTCATGAGATTGAGCCTACTATTCTCTCTCAACTTAGAGATAGTCGCGGATCGACTTATCAATCTCTCTTGATTCAAACATAGTCATGGATCAAGTTATTCTCTCTCCCTATCCAGACGACCATTGACATTTCATATCATCTACCCCGAGAAGAGTCGTCATACCCAAGTCTAATATGCTTATCTCATTTCTAACAAAGTCATATTTCTATTAACAGTGAAAGACTTCCCCGATCTTCGGCACCATCAGTCTAGTTAGTTGAACTCCCGCCTCTTTTGACTAGACTTAAGGGAGATATTTGTCATGCGGAGGTAAATAAGGGTCCATGTGGAGGATCCTTAACTTGGTCAATATAGATTCCATAGGGCATGTCAACTATCGAGATGACTCGATCAGTCGAGTCGTTGACCTCTCCCGAGGAGTCTTCCCAACAAAGGCTGACACCTTAACTTAACATGTCAAACCCTCCAGCCCAACTACCATGACTGGTCAACAACACGTGGGACATCACGTGGGTTGTCGTAGCATGTGGGACATCATGTGGGTTGACATAGTACGTGGAACAACACATTGTGTGTGATAACTTGATGCAGCATGGTCCTCTGTAGTACAGAATGTGGGTGACATAATCGTAGATACGATGTGACACCTTCCTTACCGGGGTGGTATGATATCCCATCAATTAATACATGGAGGAGAGAAGTATCAGGAAGTAGTGATATAAAAGGAGTATGCTCCTGCGGGCAAAGGTATGCATAAACACACACACATTTGTGTCTTCTCTACTATTCTTCTTCTCCATTTCATCGGCCGGAAACCTTACTTGAGCGTTGGAGTGGCTGAGCTAGGACAGCCTTGACCTTCATTCTAACACTCTCTGTCTCTCTCTCCCAGGCTTCATGGGCATCGTTAATAGTCTAGTCCCTCTCTTGGTGATCAGTGACTTCACCAATGTAGAAGACAACTCATTTGTGGCTCGTTTGTTGGTAGTCTTAGGCAGGAACAATATTCCTATTGCTTACACTGCTTTTTTAAGGATTAGGTGTTAGGACCAAAGGAATTTAGATATCTCCACAATGGTATGATATTGTCCACTTTGGGCCTAGACCCTCATAGTTTTGCTCTTGGGCTCTACTCAAAAGGTCTCATACCAATGAAGATATTTTCCCCTTATAAGCCCATGATCTTTCTCATGTATTTTCAATGTGAGACTTTGTTTGCAACCTTGCAACCCCAATAATCCCCCCTCTAAAATGAAGGACCACAGAACCCCCTTCGTCCGATCCTCGACCAACCAGGACTTCATGTCCCTTGGTCCACCCGACCTATTAGGACTTCCTTGCCTAGCCGCAACTAAGACTTCTCTGCATGGTGTCTGATCCTCTTGATCTAGACACGCGAGCCCCTGCTTCCTTTGTTTGAGGTCACTATTCTATTCACATGGTTTGATTAGACCATAGCTCTTGTGCACAGTCGACAGTTAGGCCTTCTGGCAGTCTGGGCTCTGATACCAATTGTTAGGACCGAAGAAATTTAGATATCTCCACAATGATATGATATTATCCACTCTGGGCCTAGGCCCTCATGGTTTTTCTCTTGGGCTCTATCCAAAAGACCTCATACCAATGGAGATGTCTTTCCCTTATAAGCTCATGATCTTTCTCATGTGTTTTCAATGTAAGACTTTGTTTACAATCTTGTAATCTCAAGAGTTGCTCTGGTAATCAAGAA
Organism: Hedychium gardnerianum; assembly: GCA_038050645.1. Taxonomy (NCBI): domain Eukaryota; kingdom Viridiplantae; phylum Streptophyta; class Magnoliopsida; order Zingiberales; family Zingiberaceae; genus Hedychium; species Hedychium gardnerianum. The sequence continues at coordinate 2,818 of JBBUKS010050893.1, forward strand.
GGCCCCCTCCTTGCCACTACTTGAAAGCTAATTTAGGAAAAATCTACTTAATTAGCCCAAATCAAGACCTGAATCTAACACAGGGTGAATTTTGTGCTTGAGGTGGAACAAACAAAACAAATCAAATAATAATCCGAGCTAAGCTCAAGCCAAATTCCAGTCCTAATTACAACCAAACCAAAACCAAACCAAACTCATATCCTATCCTAGGCCTTAATACAACTTAAACAAAATATTTGTTTCAAAAATGTCTTTGCAGGAAGGTTTCAGCATAACCCGCCCGCCACTTTTCAATAGCAACAATTTTACCTATTGGAAAAACAGGATAGAATACTACCTCATGAATGAGATAGAAAACTATCTAGTAGTAAAGCAAGGATTTGAACTACCTACAAATAATGATGGACAGTCAGTCTCTTACTAAAACTAGACAAGCGAAAACAAAAAGAAGGTTCAAGTCAATGCTAGAGCCACAATTATATTGCAATGTGGACTAACACAGGAACAACTGACCAAAGTTGACCCTTTTAGCAGCGCTAAACAACTCTAGAAAATAATGATTGAGCTACATGAAGACTCAGGTGACTCACGAAAAGAACTTGCTATTAAGCCAACTCCAAAACATCCAAATGAAAGAAGATAAAATAGTAAGTCAACTTCACAGCCGCTTTAAAGAAATTTTGAACAACATTCATGCAATTGGGAAATAAGTCAATAATCGTGACTTGATCTGGTACGCACTTAAGGCATTTCCAAGGACCACTTTATGAGCATCAATGGTCGATGCTTACAAAGTATCCAAGGATTTTTTTGTCATTAAACTAGATGATTTTTTTTGTGATTTTGAAAATCTTGATCAGAAACAGAAGGGTATAGCTTTAATTGCAGGAAAATCAAAGACAAAATTCAAACCCAAAGAAGAGACTGAATCATAATACGAGTCTGAATCAACAACTGATAAAGATAATCTATCTTCTGAAGTAATACATTTAGTTCAAAGGATGATTCGATGAAAGAAATTCACACGAAAATTCATAAAGAAAGAAATCTCTAACAAAGACCTAGCCAACATACGATTTTATGAATGCAAAAAGAAAGAACACTTCAAAACTAATTGTCCACTTCTGAAGGAGAGAGAAAGGGAACCAGAAAAGAAAAAGAAGGCACTGAAAGCAACCTGAGATGAGTCATCATTAGAAACTGAATCAGACTCAAATCACGTTAACCTTCTAGCACTAACCGTGATTCAAGAAACTTCAAGTTCAGAGTTCGAGTTAGACTACAACTCAGCATCATATTCAGATCTAGTCAGCGACTCAGATGAGTCAGCTGACGAGATAACAAATCCTTTACTTGAAAAATTATATGCAACTGTTGCTTATTTGACTAAAACTCTAGCTAAAGTTAAGACTTTACTTAAGGAGGTCAAAGACCTTAAGGAAATACCTAACTCAGACTTATTGACTTAGGTTAATCAAGTTGGAACCTCAACTCAAGTGTCAAAACTTAAGGAAGAGAATTCTTATTTGAAAGACCAAGTAAGTAAGTTACAGTCAACCTTGAGTAAGTTTACATCTGGATCTAAATATTAGGTATGATGCTTGGATACAGACGAGCTGCATACAACAAGACTGGACTTCGATTTAGTTCAAATTAAAATCTTGTTTCCTATCTTACCTTAATAAAAAATTTGCTAAAAATAGACTCACTTGGGTTCCTAAATCTTGCTTGGGTTCATAAATCACGCTTGATTAACCAATTAGAAAATAAATGTTATCGGGTACCTAAACAACATATGCATATGATAAATGTTAATGTTTGCTAAGTCAACCCAATTGCAAGATTGAAATCGGTTAAAGCACCAATTTTGAGGGAGCTACTTTAACAGTTAGATTAGGAGTATTTCAAAACATTTCTACATATTTATTATTTTCAAATATAATTTTAAAAAATAATATTATGACTTTTCGTGATTAATATCATATTTTATTCATGTTAATTAGACTTAGGCTAGGCTCTACCATAGATTGCATATACCAATAGATTTAGGAAGCCAACATCTCACAAACACCTTAGGTTTAATATATTTTTGTTTGTGAAACATAGAAAGACGTGATATGCTTAGGACTTAACCTTGATTCCGAATGCTTATATCTATGCATCAATATGAATCGGGGCTTAAAACTTTCACATTGATCAAGTTAGTAAGTTGTCTGTTTACAGCCTAATTTGCATAAAATGAAGTTGGAAAAACTCTTACCTAACTTGACCAACAGATTAAAAAGCCTCAATCCTATCGATAATCAAGCTCGAAATCAAGTTGGACATGTTAAAAAGATTTTTTTTTTAAATTTATGTTGATATAAACTTATATTTTCAAATCCTATTTTTTAACTCCTATAACTAATATTTCGACATATTTTATGCTTGAATTTAAGGATTGATTGAACTTGATTGATTTTTTTTTAAAAAAATATCAACATTTTAAGCTACCCAGTTGCCTGCGTAATAACCCATAGAAAATTTCAACAGATTTAACCAATTCTGATAAAAATTATTTTATTTCAGATGATCGCTTACCTCCTCGATCGCTTGGAAGACCTCTTTATAAAGAACCAAGGTCAAACGCCAAACTCTCATCCAAAAACATGTTTCTCAAATCTCTGCCAATCCCAAACTCATTTTTTGACACCTCATCTCAAGTTCAAATCATCATGTCTAGATCTAGACGTAGGTCTACTGAGGGTAACATCTCAATACACTCTCCCATTGATTCAAGATTTTCCTCTGAGGACCTTAGGTGTAAATATGAACAAATCATCTATATCCTCTTATCTCCTAATTAAATATCTTAGTCGCCAATTCTTTTTAGATCATTGCGCCGAAACTCTTGATATCATTTCTCACTATGGCTTATCTAAACTTGTTTATTGCAACAAAACAATCAATCTTAATCTTTGCTCTGATTTTTATAACAATTTAACCAAAATTGATGATCTTTCCTACATAACTCTCGAGTCAGAAGTCTTGATATCACGTTCACGCCTGATTTGATTAGAGACCGACTTAAGCTTCATCCATCCACCTCCATTATAAATTATTTTCCCACCGTCAGATTATCTCTTCCAAGTCCTTTCTCTCATATATCATTAGATATGATCTACTCATAGTTCTTTGATGGTCATCGAAATATGAACTTGATAAACTTCCATTCTGGTAAACTTCAAACTGTAGACTATGTCTTGAACAAAGTTATATTTTCATGTATTCTATGAATTTTCACTTGAAGTCTAGCAATCATTTGCCCCTTCCACTCCATTCTTTTATACTCACTGAAACATAAGTTAGACATAAACATAAGTCTACACATCTTCAATTCCATAATCGATCATGCTTCAATCATTTCCCGTCATTAAGTCCTTATGCCCTATTGTCATATCTTAACCTTTATTTTCTCATCTCTCAGAATTGATGTTTACGGAGGAAACACCCAGCCTTTAACAAATCACGACATAATATAATTTAAATAGTTCAACTTAGCTAAATTAGTCCTCAAAGAAAATATTCTAGTCTGGAAAGACGGAAGGGAGGAACCTCCATACCCGACAGTTGATAATATCTCAGCCCATATTCATATATAATCGATGTTGATATTGACCAAACATCTGTACCCCCAGTACCTATAGCACCTTCCACATCCTTAACTTTAGAAGACAGAGTTGCACATCTTGAGGAAGATGTTATTCGTACATATCAGCAACTGGTGATCCAGATTCAGGAGCTGCGAGATATAATCCAAGCAAGCCAGAAGCCTCCTTCCTCAGCTATCTAGATTCATTCTTACTTGAATATGCTTTCTTATTTGATATGCTTGGATTACAGTTTATTTCTTTGCATAACTATCAGTTAATTCATTTCAATACAAATTATTTCAGTTATTGTTTTAGTTAATTCATTTGAGTTATTATTTGTGTTCTCTTCTTATTTAACCCAATTATTTTGATATATGAAAAAGAAAAAAAGAAAAGAAGAAAAAGGTTTTGAAACTAATGTTTCTCAAAATTTATAATCTCTAAAATTATCTATGACTAAGAAGGAGTTATGATTAAGGGGGAGTTATTCATGTATGATTGCACTAATATTTATTTCTTTATCATACATTGAATATACAACTCTTGTTTATTTGTGATTATTTTTCAAACTTTAACTTAGTTTTTATATTATCAAAAAAAGGGAGATTGTTGGTGTTGGGAGCACAATATTTTTAATCCAAGATTTTGATGTATGACTAAAGTTAAAGTTAGGTTTGGTAAAATCTAATGATTTGGTGTCAAGTATGCAAGCGAATGAAACTTGACCAGTGAAATATCCTAATGAGTGAAACTAAGCAGCTAAAGCCTTAGTTGTGAATCAAGCAGTAAAATTCCTAGTTGGGAGCTAGGTGAATAAAAAGTCCTAGTGATTGAAGCTATGCAGCTAAAGTCTTGGTTGAAAATCAAGTAAGAAAATTCCTAGCTGGGTGTTAGGTGAATCAAGCCCAAGTGTGTAGAATCAGTTGGAGGTTGATTGCTTAGTAAAACAAGTCCAAGTGTATAGAATTAGCTAGAGGCTGATTGCTTAGCAAGACAAGTTCAAGTGTGTAGAATCAACTGGAGGCTGATTGCTTAGCAAACTAAGTTCAAGTGTGTAGAATCAGCTAGAGGCTAATTGCTTAGCAAAACAAGTCCAACTATGTAGAATCAGCTGGAGGCTGATTGCTTGACAAGCAAGTTCAGGCGGAATCAACTGGAAGTTGATTGCTTAGTCATCCAATCTAGATGAGTCAAAATATAATAAGGTAAAGTGCAAGTAATTTTAAATCTTATATCCTACTCATTACGTATAACAACTGCAGGAAAACTATTTGACGGTTCCAGACGACCGAAGGGAGTTCGGGGTAACTGGCTGGTGATAACTCTTGGCAAGTGAAGTCGGAGGTTCAAGCATTCATAGCTGGGTCGGACGACTAAGGGTGTATGGGCGACCGGGAAGATGAGGTTATCGACAACCAGAGCGAGTCGAGTCATGATCAAATTTGACCCCTCTATAGGTAATCGGGGAGCCCTTAGTCGACCGGGAAGCATTGATACCATTATTTATCGAATAAAAGTTGTGGTCACGTCATCTTGAAGCCAGTCGACCGGGGAGCCCCTAGTCAACCGAGAAGACACTATAAAAGGGCTTCGAGGTAGAGCTTGAAAAATCTTTCTCATTCCATCTCACTTAGTCTTTTGTGCTCGTTCTCTAGTTCTTCTTCGTTCTTTGTGTTACAACACGCTGCAACACACACTTCATTTTTGATCGGCAACACCTAGAGTAATATTTTTATTTCTGTTTGTGTTGCCTTATTTATTTAACCGTGCTTAATTTTTTTGATTTTTTTTCTATAAGATTTCTCCATCTAAGAAAAATTTGAAATAAGAATTATATTTTTTAAATTGATGTGTGTCTATATTACTATTTTGGTTGGTCAATTACTTACATGTTTAATCATAATTAAATTTTATGTATATTTACATTGGTCTAATTATACTTGTCAGAATTAATTCATAAGTTATATTTATTTTTGTTATATACTTTGATTAATTTAATTGTTTAAGTTATTTTATTTAAATATTTATTCATAAAATGTATAATATTATTAATTTGATCCTATCGTATTAATCTTTTGAGCTTAGCCTGTGCTAACTCGAATAGAAACTCTAGGCATTAGTGGTACGCTGCCCCACCACTAGGTAAAGCTTGTCACATCTTCCATTAAGGGCAAGCTCATACAAAATTGGTTGAGATTCACACTCGTGCAACAAAAATAATTTATCATTTTTAGCCCCAAACTCATCCTAATATAATTTTTTGAATATTAATAATTATTTATATGATGAAAAAAATATTTTTAATAAAATTAAAATTTACCTTGTTGTGAGAAAATATATTATCAAAGTGGTGGTATGCATACAATGTCACTTGTGTGAAGAATTATAAGGATGAATAAGGGAGATTATTACAATGAAATAATAAAAATAAAGTGACTAGTAAGAAAATTAAAGAGAATAGAAATTAAGAAAATTAAGGATATATAAGAGAATTTGAGTTGAAAAAATGTGAGTTGTTTGTTTTACTAATAAGGAGTGAGATTATGAGATATTAATGGATACCTTATGATTATTTAGATTTTTATAGGGTTAATTTGATAATTTAAATTTAAATTGACTAAAATATCTTATACTAATCATTTTTTATTTAAAATAGAGGTATTGTGATTTTTTTAGGTTTATTTTAACTATTAGAATTATCCTTATCCCAACTTCTACTGTAACCCTCGATCTAGCACATGAGTCATGCATGTACCAGATCACATGTCATGTCCGACCCACCATGTGGGTCAAACCTCTCGCATGTCATGTCGGGTATGATCTAGACATATTCAAATTGGGCTAAGTCACGAGCATCTTAACAGAGAACTTATTTAATACTATTGCTCGTATCTTAGGATATTAATAATTGAGTTTTTTTTCTTTGAAAAAAATCAAATCATATTTTATATATTATTTTAGGACTTAGGTAGACCTGATCCTGCGCCAGATCCGGCCCAGACCCAATCCCGAGCCAAATTTGGCCCAAACTCGGATTGTTGGGCCGAATCATAACCGACCTCGCAGGATGCCGGACCGGTTATGATTCTAAACCCCCAAACATCGGCGGACCACCGGTTAACCGTCGGTTCTGCCCGTCGGTTCCAAGAATATACAGTTTTGATACCCGGCACACCCTTAAATGTGCGATCATGGGCGACAGCCAACGTGAACACATGACGTGTACAACACCTCCGCGTTTCTCTGTTCTCTCTTCTTCGCGCGGGAGAAATTTCGCCCCGATCCTCCAGATTTGATTGGGTGAAAACTGTAAATCTCCCCCGTCTATCTTTCTCTCCTCAGTTTCCCCTGCACTGAAAACCCTAATTACATCCCCTTCCATCGTCGCCTCTCCCTCAGTCCATGCCTGCCGACGATAATTCTCACGACATCGTGCTGGTATTCCCTTGATTTCGACGCTTCTTCCCTTACTCCCTGTTGTCGCGCCCCCTCCGTCGTCGCACCTCCCTGATTCACTGGCTGCCGGCGATCATTCCCACGATATCGAAATATTTTTATTCCCTTATTGTTCGTTGCCCGCCTTCCTTAAGCAGGTGCAGCTTCAAAATTACAAGATCATATTTCTATATCTATTATACATTTTAATCTTATGTAGGAGCTTCAAAATTGGATCATCAAAAT
>JBBUKS010050904.1:0-10129 GCA_038050645.1 Hedychium gardnerianum
GATAATACTACTTGATGGGATTAGATGAACTTATTAAGCTTAAGAGATGATCATTCACATGTGTTCTTGATATTGATATTTTCTTGAAGAAAAGCAAAAGATTAGTCTGGGGGATTTAGATGTGTGTATTTCATATAGAATTTTTATTATAATTTGACACATATTTAATCTCATTTATGTCCGTATATTCCATGTTTTCATTTATTCGTGATTCATTTTGATACTTTTCTAGTTCGGAGAGCTGCTCTTGTTTATTTCCCTTGATAGGGCATGAAAAAGAGTTAATATGTGGTTCGAAAACCACTTTCCAAGAGAAGTTCAGCTGCAACGGCCATGGCCACAGTCGTAGTCAAGTTGGGGAGGTCGTGCCCCATTTCCTAAAGCTCACAGTACACACCATGGGCCACCCGTGCCAGCCGGCATGGGTTGTGCCCCTTTTTCAGCCTTCTCCAACAACTGCCACAGACTGCTCGTGCCAGCTAGCACGGGTCGTGCCCATTTTTTCAGACTTCTCCAGCGTTCACTACTTGTTTAATATATTAAGTTTGATTGTTTCTATTTCTATGATTTATGTGTTTGTGGTCCGGATCTACTAATTAAACATGATTTTGATGCCAAAAGCATAAGATTTGTATCCCATGAGGATTTGAGGATGAACCGAAAGGAGAATCCAATCCTCCAACTCGTAGAAGCCCGAGACGTGGAGAGTCGCTTACAAAAGTAGATCGATATGTCACGAGGAGTAATAAGCTATCATAGATCTTAATGGATTGGTTCCAATTTGTCGTCACACAGTAAGAGAAGGTAACTCAGGGATTGTGGGATCATGTGACAGGGATCTCCTTAGGAAAGCAATCTCTCAGCTCTGTCGCTTTGAAAGTAGGCGACAATTGAAATGGATACGCCGGTGTAGTTCCAAAAGTTCACATCAGATACCATAGGATAGTTTACCTACATAAAGAACCATTAAAAATAGAAAACCAAACATATATTAAGTGTTTACAATTATTTAGGTGAAACTGAAGTCGTAAAATCACTTTTCCCATCAATTTCTCTTGGATCACTTTCCTTCCTTCTTTCTCTAATCTAGCTCACTCTCTCTACTCACCCAATTCTCTGATTTCTTCCCTTAGATCTTTTTCTCTTTCACAACTCAAACTCATGATTAGTTTAGACAATCACATTTGTTTAGTATACTAGTATTTAACTACCAATCCCTGTAGATTCGATCTTTTTATTACTTGACGATATTCCGTGCACTTGCGGATTGCACACATCGTTTAGTTTAGTTTTTCTGCTTAACCTAAAATGGCTAGATAAGAAAAAAGTTTGACTGGCCCTAATAACATAACATCAGAAAAGATTGGGATGATAGTAGGCTAAGAAAACTTAGTCAAACCATGTCTAGGTTGAATCATGAGCGTTCTACCTGGTCCAATCGACTTAGTGGATCTAGCTGAAACTACCCCAGTATAATATGAGCTAGTTGGACCAAAACTTAGTATTAAGTTCCTTGAGTTGGCTATCTTGGGAAAGCCTTGTCTTAAATGCATGGTTACTTTAATGATGTCTATTGTGACTTATCACAGCTTGAAAGCTTATTCTAAAAACACCAGTTTGGCAGACTTAAAGCTAAGTTTGAATCTATAGAATAGGAATATTTAATAATATTATTTTTCAATTTTCAATTGGAACTAGCCTAAGTCTTACATTAGAAAGCATAAACCTATAGATGTAGGCAACCAACATCTCACAAACACATTAGGTTTAACTTGTTTGTGTACTGAGACACTTAGATCGATGGGGGATACTTAGGTCCAAGCACATATTTTAGATGCTTATATCAATGCAACATCATAAATCAGGGCAAAATCTTTCACATTGATCAAGCTAAGTGATCCCTTATGTTCACAATGAACAAATCACTTAAACTTGACTAACTTAACTGAAGGCTTCCATCCGATGATGGTTAAGTTGGAAACAAAAGGTTAGACATGTTGGAAATACAATTAAAGTTCCACATTGGAAATACATGAAAAATATCATGAGTTTATAAGATGAAAGATATCTCCATTGTTATGAAGCCTTTTGGGTAGAGCCCAAAATTAAATGCATGAGCGTTTAGACCTAAAGTGGACGATATTATACCATTATAAAGATATATGAATTCTTTTGGTCCTAACAATTGATATCAGAGTCATTGTCCAGATTGAGCCATATGGATGGAATAATGACCTTGAATGAAGGAAGGGGGATCCCAGAGAAGTGAACTCTAAGTGAAAAGTCCAAGCAAGTCAAGGGTGACTGGATGCTTGACAGAAATCTTGGGGGAGTGAACCCTAGATGGTGAAAAGTCCAAGCAGGTCAAGAGTGATTGATAATCGTCATTTTATCACATTACTTAGGCTCACATATTCATGATTTTTGATCTTCTCATATGTTAAATTCGCGTTTATATCATATTTCATGAGTTGGAATTGTTTATGAACTTTAATGCAATTTATCTTTTATTTATGGAATTATGGCTAATTATTTGAATGTGATCTTTGTGGGTGATCAAAGGGCCATGGATTTGAGTTTGATCGATCCAAATTATGCTTTAAGCTAGGGCTAAAGGAGGAAAACCAATCTGAATTAATATGGACCATTCATCTAAGATCCGAAGGAATTTGAGCCATCCATCAAGATCTGATCCATCCAAGTCATGGGAGAGTAGATCTCAGTCATTGAAGATTTAAAGTCTTTGATCCAGATCTGAACTGATCTAGCTATTGATAAAGATCTAAAGCATTTTGGACCATCCGTTCATATCTAAGATTGGATTCGAAAGAGAAGCTACAATAACGAACAAAAGATCATGAATTGATTGTAAAAAAATAGAGGAGGCGCATGCAAGATTGCTTCTTCCACCTTCCGTGACCACCACCAGAGCTCCACCCACAATCAGAAAGATTCAAGGGGATTCCCTTCTCTATTCCCAATCCATCTCCACCTTCATCAAAGCTCTGGCAATCCATCTTCTCCATCCCAATGCAATTCCATCCTCCGACAGTGATCCACACCGCAACCATCGAAGTCAAAGGGATTCCCTTCCTCCAGCCATATTCGCTCGATTCCAACGAGGTTAGAGCATTTTTTCCTTCCTTAGAGGTTCATTATCCATCTTTATCGGGATCTGAGAGTCATCTTCCTGCTCGCACCCGACGCTTCTTCCATCGTCGAACAAACTTTAACTATTGGGAATTCTTGGTCTTCAATCGGGGATTGTGATTTTCCCTCACCAAAAAGCAGTAAGAGTCCATCCCTCGAGGAGTTAAGGGGATTCCCTTCTCTCTCAGTTCATCAACATCTCATCATCCTCCAGCGATCCACACCGCAAGCCAATGCCGACGAGTTAAGGGATTTCCCTTCTCGATTGGTCGTCTACCTCCCTCGGCATCCATTCTTCTCATCCAGATTCGGCCACAGCTCAACCACCTCCATTCCGATCAGCCACCATCTGGTCATCTCATCTCCTCCAGGCAACACTCTTCTTCTTTACAATCGTGCCAACTGATACAAGCTTAGGGGATGCCCTAGCTTGGTTTGTGAGCACCTTCTTGATCCAGATCTTCTCTTGTCATGATGTGTAGATCATTTTCATGTGATTAAATTTTTGATAGGATGTTTGGTTTGATCCCTTATGCAATTGAATTTGAACATGTTTGAGTGTTAGTGTTGTTGATTTGCAGCTTGGTGTTCTTTAATATTACTATTCATGTTTGATTGTTTACTTCAGTTCAGTAGATTAGGTTAGTTTAGAATATTTTCTTTTGTGATTTCATGAGTTGATTTACATTCTTAGTATGTTTTGTTTTGATCTTCCATCAATTGAATGTTCTTTAGTTTCCTTGCTTTATTAGTGCAATGTTTTTCCATGAATTGTTCCGCGGTTGTAATTTACCATCTTCTCATTTATGTTAGTTGCATCATTTTATGTTTACCAACATTTCCTTTGTGTTCATAGTTTAGCGAATTTACATTCATGTTGATTGCATTTAATTCCATTATCTGGTGTTAGCTTTAGCATTTGAAAATCCAAACCCAAAACCATTTATGAATAATTCGATACTAAGATTTATCCCTCGCCGACCTCATTCCTTGAGAGAGACGATCCAGGCTAGTCCTTATGCTATATTAGCATAGAGAGGAGTTTTCGTAATTAATTGTTTGTAAACTTATCACGACAACACGTTTTATCAATGACCGATCCTGGGGAGTGAACCCTAGTGGTGACAAGTTTAAGCAGGTCAAGGGTAACCTGATGCTTGATGAAAATCCTAGGGAAGTGAACCATAGGTGGTGAAAAGTCTTAGAGGACAGGAGTGACTTCAATTGATCGAATGCTTGAGGGTAGGCCCGGAGCAGGTCAAGGGTGATCGAATGCTTGAGGGGAGGCTCAGGCCATTAGAATAATGGTGGTCTTTCATTTGAGGGGAGGATTGTTGGGAATACAATCAAAATCTCACGTTGGAAATACATAAAAAAGATCATGGATTTATAAGATGAAAGATATCTTCATTAGTATGAGGTCTTTTGGGTAGAGCCCAAAAATAAATCCATGATGACTTAGGCCCAAAGTGGACAATATCATATAATTATGGAGATATGTGAATTCTTTTGATCCTAACAAGACATATATTTATGATAACTAATAGCCAAATTAAATAAATTTTAAGTTATGCCTAATTTCATAAAAATTACCTATCGATCTACCGAAAACCTTGATGAAAACCTTAATCGATAGACTAAACTCATTGAAACATCCGGAGACCGAACACATGTCAAAAGGAAAAAAAACTGACCTATCTGTCAACCGAAAACCAGGATCCATAGACCAATCTCGGTCAAAAAGCTGATGGCCAAAACTATCAGTTGACAATGACCACTCATGATCGGTAGACTGAACATCCTCAGGAACCCAAAAAGATGCGTTGGAAACTGAACGGTTGATCGAACTTAAATGAATTGGTATGTTGGTGCTGGAAACACCAGCTAATCAAACCTATATTTTGATAGATGACAAAGGTTCAAAGTCAAGGCCTGTTGTTATCTAATGAGTCTGACTGAGTGTGTAGGAAGCTCAAGAAGAAAGTCCTAAGGGGACGTAGGCAAGGTGAAAGTTCTAGTTGAGACTAGGCAAAGAAGTCTTGGTTAGTAGACTGGGCAAGAAGACATGATTAGGGAGATTGAGCAATGAAATTTTGGTCCGGGGGACAAGGCAAAAGTCTTGACAGATCGAGGACACCATGCAGAAGTCCTAGGAGTTATGGACACTATGCGGAAAGCCCTAAGAGGTCGAGGACACCACGCAGGAGTCTAGACGGGTCGAGGATCAAACGTCTAGCGAGAAGTCTCAGAGGTCGAGATCAGATGCTGAGCAAAAGTTCAAATAGTTTGGAGGTCCAAATATTTGGCAACAGGTAAACTCTCCTAAAAAGAGTAGGTGAGGACGCGTTCCCCGTTAAGGCAACAGTAGGCGTCAGTTCGACTTAGGATTTCACCGAAAACCCAAAAGTCAAAATCTGATAGTCCTAAGACTGTCAAGATGATTTATTATTCATACTATATTTTTTGTGTTAACACTGTGATGCAGGAAAGATAAGTCCTGAAAAAGTTGATCTAGGCACCTGGAAGTGATCCAGGCACCCTAAGCCTATTTAGGCATCTCAAAGGGATTGAGGCCCCTGGGACGGGATAAGCTTAACCAAGATCGTATGGCTCTCAAAAATTGTCATGTCAGCAGTTGAGGCGCCTCAAAGGAATTGAGGCACCTAGACGAGAATAAGAAGCGGCTAACTCAAATCCGATCAGATCGACTCAAATAGAGACGCCTCAATGGGAATAGAGGCACCTAGATGAGTCAATAAAAGAGCACTTCGACCAGCATCTCAGAATAATAATTCTATACGACATTCATACTCACGCGCTGCTCCGAAAAGCTCTCCACGACACCGTAATATTGCACAAATGACTACGCTCAAGCTCTTACTTTACAGTCATTGGTATACTTGTCTTTACTTGTACTTTCACTTTCATATTTGTTGTAATTCATCATGCTATAAGTGGATTACCCATTGAAAGTATTCATTCGGATGCGAGCCTTGGACTAGCCGTTGCCGGGCAGTGAACCAAGTAAAAAGAAAATCTTATCATGGTTTTTTATTAACTCCACTACTTTAACTCTTGTGTTTTACATAAAACGTGAAAAAGTCACGAGCGATATTCACCCCCTCCCCTCTAGCGCTTTTCGATCCTACAATTGGTATCAGAGCGGGGTCGCTCTAAATTGGTACAACTACCATTTGGAGAATTTTTTTTGGTTGTTTTTATTTTTTTCGTAAGTAATAAGAATTGGTGCACTCGTCGTTAATTTGCTTCTCAAAGTTGGTGCAACACCACTCAAGCATTTTTTTCTCCCACACTACTAATCCAAGTTCAAGTCTTAGTACATTCTTTTTGTGTTTTTGTTGTGTGAGATTTTGTTATGGCCCATCAAGAAAGCTACAGTACCACTCGCCCACCTCTCTTCTCTGGCGAGGATTTTGGCTACTGGAAGGGTCAGATGGAGTTCCACCTTCCATGTAAAGACCCAGATGGAAATGTGGATTATCATCCAAACTGGGTTCACACTCCCCACCAAAGATGGAGAACCCCTCACATGTGACAAATGAGATGAACCATCCAAGAGGAAGATCGAAGTCAACGCTAAAGCGACTCAAACCCTCCAATGCGATCTAACCAAAGAAGAGCTGAATTGAGTCAGACCATTCACAAACATTAATGATCTATGGGAGAAACTCATAAAGCTACACGAAGGGATCTCCGACTCAAAAGTAAGTAAATGTGATTTAATATTAAATAAATTGTATAATGTTAAAATGCAGGAAGGCGAGTCATTAAGTCAACTACATGCTCGGATCCAAGATCTGCTCAACGGACTCAACTCAATTGGACAACAAATGGAGAACCGAGATATAATAAGGTATGCACTTAATGTCTTTCCTCGGAACACCTTGTGGGCATCTATGGTAGATGCATACAAGGTTTCCAAGGATCTTTCAATTCTTAGATCAGACAAGTTATTTTCTGAATTTGAGTTACATGAGCAGACTAATGCACGCCCCACCAAGAAAGGTATTACTTTGTGTGCAGGAAAAATAAAGACAAAGGAGCCAAAGCACAAGTACCGAACCGAACCTAAATCCGAAGGCAAATTAGATTCAGAAAATAACAAGAAGATCACCTCCAAACTAGTCAACCTAGTTCGGAAAATGCTAAAGAAAAAGAGGATGATCCAATTGAAGTCCTTAAAAGCAACATGGTCTGAGTCTTCGGAAGAGTTGGACGAAGAAGAAGACACTCCAACAAGTTTTCTGGCATTACCGGTTCAAGCACAAGTAGTCGAGACCAAGTTCGAGCCTGAATTCGGATCCAAATCCGAAGTTGAGTCCAAGAGAAGCCACAGATCCGTATCTGTTTTCAAAGGGCCAAACACCATTGTAAGTCCTGCCTTAGTAAATAAGTTGTATAATCTGATTAGATATTTAACTCATAAATTAGCTAAGTCCAACGTCCGGGTTAGATCACTCCAAAAGGAGGTAAAATCTCTTAAGGAGGAATCTAACCCAAGTCCTTTGACTGAACCTGTTCAGAGTGGAAGTTCAACTCAAGTTCGAAAGCTTGAGGAAGAAAATTCTTTTATGAAAATTCAAGTCAAAGAACTTGGAAACATGTTGGAATGGTTTTCTACGGGTTCCAAGTATTTGGATATGATACTTGGAAAATAAAGAGTCGTATACAATTGATCCGGACTAGGTTATAAGGCTAATTCACGATTTAAATCGTACTTATCAATAGTAAATCAAAAACCTAGAAACCAAGTCCAAGTTTGGGTCCCTAAAGTAAGCTTGATTAATCAAGTTGGACCAAACCACTATTGGACACCCAAGGGTCAAATCCATTACCTAGATAGACCTTATCGAGGTTATGACCTAGGGGGAGCCAATAGAAAATCTATCTTTTCTTGATATATATGTTTGTCTGATTTACTGTTTTATCTGTCATGCATAGTTTATTTTTATGCTTAATTTAGAACGCCTAAAAAGATTGGTTGAATTTGATAACCTAACATCGGAAAGGGTTTGAGATGATAGTAAGCTAAGAAAACTCTGTTGAGAGCATGTCTAGGTTGAATTATATGTGTTTACCTGATGCAATCAACTTAGTGGATCTAGCTGAAGCTATCCCAGTCAAACATGAGCTAGTTAGACCAAAACTTAGTATTAAGTACTGTAGGTTGATTATTTTGGTAAAGCTTTGTCTTAGGCATATGGTTACTTTAATGATATCCTAGTGATTCGCTACAGCCTGGAAGTTTATGCTAAAAATATCGATTTGTAGTACCCAAAGTTAAGTTTGAATCTAATACAAATTCAAACAACTATTTTTAAAACAAACCAATTCTTAACCATCTCACCACAACTATAAGGTTCCCTTGTTTGAAAATCTACAAAAGGGTGAGAAGTTGAATCTAATTAAATCAATAAATTCCAAGCCAAAATTATTAATCTAATTAATCTACTTAATATTAATTAATTAACCAAAATTAAATTCTTAATATAATCAATCTACTTAGTATTAGTTAATCTATTTAATACTATTTAATTAATCCAAATTAAGTAATATACTTAATTAATTAATCTAACAAATTAAACCAAATTAAGAAATTTTATCTAATCTATTTAATGTTATTAATTAATCTAATCTGATTTAATTAATCTAATCTATTCAAAATAATTAACCTAACTTATTAAACCTAATTAATTAATCTAACTTATATAACATAATTAATGTAATGTATTTAATATAATTAATTAATCTAAATAATTTAATCTAATTGATGCAATTTATTCAATCTAAGTAATTTAACCTAATTAGTTAAATACCTATTTAATTAATTTGAAATTTACCTAATTAATCGAATTAGTTAACCCTAAACTAATTAATTAACTTAAATAAACCAAAGTTAATTTAAAATTAATTCAAAATAAACTTAATAATTCTACTTTAATTAATTAATCTGAAATTCATTTAATAATTAAATTAATTAATTAACCTATATTAAATTTGAAATTAAATATAATCAATAAATCAAGTTAATTTAAATTAAATTAATAAACACAATTTAACCTTAACTAATTAACTTAAAAAATTAACTATAAATTAAATAAATTAATACAATATTAACACTAAACCTTAATCAATTAATTTAAAACTTAAATCTAATTTTAAAATTAATAATAATCCTAAACGAACCTAAACTAATTAAACTTAATAATTATACCTTATATAATTATGCTTACTCAATAATTACAATTTAAATCTAAATTCAATTAATAACTTTAATTAATCTAAATTTAATTAATTTATTTAAAACTTAATCAAATTCATTTAATTAATTTAGCTTAATCTAATTAAAACTAATTTAATCTATCACGCCCCGGGAGGATATTTATCCGACAAAATCAGACAATACCTCCCATGTACGACGAATAATATCCTGCTACATAATACAACAAATATTCCACACGGGTATAAACCAACATACAGTAAATAAAATAACACAACCACACAGTTAATAATACTAAGTCCTCCACACATGTGAAGGGAAACATAGAAAAATACACAACAAACTAGTATGCGGGCCTGCACGACTTACATCACCAATAAAAAGTCCAAAAAACCCAAATCACATAGCATACTCCACAAAGTGCACTTATTACAAAAACCATGACATAAACCTAATAAAAATCCAATACCAAAATACGATACGAAAAAAAAAACAAAACCTTCCATTGACTCAGGACAGGCGGACTGAACTCTCCCGGCGACAAGCAGAAGATCTAGCTGATACCTGAGAAAATAAACATATACAACAGGATGGTAAGTCCAAATGACTCCGCGGGTATACGAAAGATAGTGCATGATAATAAAGAAATAAGAGATCAAGAGAACATACAGTCTCGTAGAAGGTACTCTATCATAAATATGACCATGTACCGTACATAACAATAACTCTGCAATGATA
>JBBUKS010050914.1:0-10129 GCA_038050645.1 Hedychium gardnerianum
TACCTATTCTGTCGGGAATCACCGACGGAATACCTATTTCGTCAGAAATCACATACTTTTTTGCTATTTCCTATTATATCACCAACAGAATATGGATTTAGTCAGTAAATTTTTTGGAGATACCGACGGAATATTGATTCCGTCGGAAGTACCGATTGAAAAATACCACATTTTCAACATATACTAACGGAATCGATATTCCGTCGGTAAATTTCAATGGAATAAATATTCCATCGGTATATACCGACGGAATATATTTTTCGTCGGTAATCCCGTCACTATTCTAGGATTTTCTTGTAGTGAACGAAAGATCAACTGATAGCTTTTGCTTGTTTTACTTAGTAAATAGCCCACGAGATTATAGTGCAACGATAAAATACTCAGGTTATCATTTAGATATTCGCGATTCGATCTTCAACTATAATATATTTATAGGGTTTTTTTCCTAAAGAAACGTGTAACTAAAGGATGCTGGACTTCTAAGTTGTCCGCTGTGAACGCTTCCCGATTTATTCTGATGGCTAGTGAAAAAAATTTTGTGAAACCAAATCGATCATCCCAAAACTAACTGGATATATATATATATATATATTTTTTTGTTTTACTTAGTAAATAAGAAAAAAATGAAATTCATTACCCTTGCACCCCTACATAATTGGAAGGAACATATGGAAAGACTTAGTTCTCTATCAAATGACAATTAAATGAATTTGTATGAGTTCAATTGCTCGTTAATCAAAATCTAAAGCTTCGATTATGCATTTTGCCTTTTTATGACCGATTTTTAACTAGAAACAAAATGGGCTAATCCTAATCGGGATGCCCGGAATAAATGAGCTTGTGCAATAGATATCATTGCCAAACAGAACGATAGATTTCTGGCAAGGGAAAAAGAAACAGAAAACCTTAGCATGCATGCAATTTAGCTGCCGTTAGGCTTCGAAATATGAGATAAACAGCAAAACTAAATTAGTTGGTCAAGCATCTTTGAAAATAATCCCTTACAAATGAATCAAGGTATAGAATCCCAATAAAGAACATGAGATGCTGTATTTATCTACAAAAAAAAAATACAATTGTACAAACATATTCCAAAGTACAGATATATGACAAATTAAACAGCTTTAGACATTTAAAAAGCAATTGTGAAGAATGTTGAATTGCAATACCACTGCTGCCTCTGATGTAGGAACAAGATCTTATCATCTTTCTACTATACCAGTCATTATACCTACCAGTCATTATCTCTAATTACTGTAGTTGTAGCTTAAAAAGAATAATTGCATATCATGGCACTTTCACATTAAGAAGGTCCTGAAAGAAAGTAGAAAGACATTGTTTCTTGTTTTTCCCCCAACGGTCGTCAGAAGCCTTGGAATCATCAAGAACAATCAAGAAGGTGTTCAGAATGTCATACTCTTAATTCATAACTTAATAACCTGATGTCATAGAAGTTCGTTATTTGAGTTTTTAGCAAGAATATGTACGCTGAAATCTTGCATTGACTTGGACCCATTTGTGCATCCAATCCGATGATTTTTTAAGAAATGCACTAATACAAACGACAATGGGGACCCGTTCAAGGTACATATGTAAAAGTCGACAAGTAGTAGCTTGAGACAACTTTAGAGGGTAGGGCAGAAACTAAACTCAAAGTTGGAGAAAGCATTCACGGTCTCTAGTAAGTAGTGGCTTGAGTTGGATTTGACAAAAAGGGTATTTAACATGCCTTCAAACTCGATTTAAGATTTTTTTTTGCATTTTTTGAAAAAAAAAAAAAAGGGGCAAAAACCATATAAACTTTGACTTAATGCTGCGACTCAGCCTCTAAAGTTGTCTTAAGTTATTATTGATCGACTTTTACATGTTTGCAATAAGATAAAGTCTGTCATCCTGATGATCCTCTTACGATTATCTTACACCATTGAGAGAGAATAAATCCGAAATTGAAATAAGTCATCACGTGAGACTTTTACATGTATACCTTGTAGCAGCCCCAAACATCCCTCACAGTCCGTCCCAAGTTATATAAAAGAAGGTAAATTATGAGGTCAGCTTATAACCGACTGTCAAATGGTTAGAGAGAGAGAAAAAAATTCTAAAGGCATCGGAGCTTTTATATGTGTACCTTGAACTAGTAAACATTGTCATTTGTATTAGTGCATTTTATATCATAAACCCAGACCCATTTTTCAACAATGACTAAAACACCAATTTTCATTTTATCAATAAGATAGAGATCATCAGCAACCTGAAAGAATATAAGCGATGCGCTTGTTTCACTATGTAAACTGTTACATAAAAAGGTCTGTTTAAAACATCATACTGCATTATGTATAATCACAATTTAGACCGGTTCTCTTATTGTGCTAAGTACCATGTAGCACCGGTAGAAAATGAAGAAATCACATATTATGGATGAAGTAAAACACATTGACTAGTACAAATGTCATATATATATTTGGAGAAAAGCCTACCAAAATATCTAAAGTCGTATTCAACAAAATGGCAATTGCAAAAAAAGATTATAGCTTCAATTCTTGCATGGATAGTTTTTCATACGACATGCACCCTAGTGAAGACTCGGATGGCAGCCCGGCAGAATAGGAAATATAATGAAATATTCTCAACATGTCACACATAGAACAGGAAGGAAGTTGTAGTTCATGCTGTTAACAATGAATGTAAAAAGAAAAAGGAATCATCCTAGTCAAAATTGTCTTTCTCAACATTAAGCTAAATGGTTGCGAGTTTCGTTAACTGATGGAACTAAAGTTTTGATCTCTTGGAAAACAAATTTCCAATTGTTAAATACAGAACAACATCCATGTGTTATTCATCTTGTGATTTCTATTTCAATCCAATTTCCACATATCATCAAGGTATAAACATGGATCATTCATTTAGTAACTACAAGAATCCCAATGCCGAACACCAGTAAACCATTTCATACAGAAATTGAATATTTTAGAAACAACCATGGTTGATTACTGAAGCGGGATGAATAGAAGTTTAGTACTATATGGAAAGATGAATTCAATATTTTTTGTGGGGATTTAACAACACCTGATCCAATTCTAATGTGGAGAACTACCACACTATAGCTTCCTCTTCTGCTAGCTTACCACTCCGACCTAGCAAGAACATAGGATTATGACGCCAAGAATTATCTAAAGAAGACTATTCCCGAGCCGTAATCGTCTAATTGACACCTTCTAAACATGGAAATTAAAGTAGACAAGGGAGGAAGAGAAGAGCGCAATCAGTCCTCACCAGTCGGAAACAGGGTCAACACCTTCTTCTCGCCACTGCTTCCCCTTCCGGAAGTCTCTAAATCATCGGAAAAGTTGGCGGCCGGCGAGGCAGTATGCTGCACCAACCCCATTCCCGACGCCGGTCCTATCATCTGATGTATCCCTGACGGTGACACCGCCGCTCGGTTCAGGAACCCGTGGTCAAATACTCCGCTACCAGTGGGAGATCCGAATTGCCCCAAATGCCTCTGGTGGTATTGTTGCTGCTGCATAGCGGCTGTGATCTGTTGGTGGTGCTGCAGCGCTGCCACCGGCACGTACGGCAGGAACGGCTCGGGCGCCCCTGGCGCTGCGACTGGTCCTCCACGGCTGAGGAAATGGTGGGGCACCGGGGCGCTTGCGAACAACTGGTCGGTGGCCGCGTCGGCAGCAGAGATCGGACCGCCGTTGCCGGCTCCTCCGGAGGCGTTGAGGCCCTGCATGCGCCTGAGGTAGAGGCGGTATTTCTGGAGGTGGCTCGCCACGTTCTCTCGGGTGAGGCCGTCGACGCTCATGAGCTGCATTATGGTCTTGGGAACCGCGTTCTTGATCCCGAGGTGCGCGACGGCGTCGACGAACCGCTTGTGCAGCTGCGGCGTCCAGACGAGGCGGGGCCTCTTGAGCGTCCGCGCGGGCTCATCTCCGGCTCCGCCGCCTCCGCCGCTGCCGGAGACGGAGTTGAGATCGGAGGACTCAAACTCCGGCGGAGGCGGTAACGGCGGGGGGTGGTTGGGGGAGGCGGAAGTGAGCGCGGGACCAGCGCGGTGGAAGTGGTGGTGGGGGGAGACGGCGGAGCTGGGGCTGCCGGCCGGGATGGGGATGTCGAAGGCTACGGCGAGGCCGGGCGTGATGAGACTCTGCGATAGCGGCATGAGCTCCTCCGGTGGCGGCAGCTGCTCCTCCCACCGCGCGAACCAGTCGCCCTCCTCCTCCTCGTCCCTCATCCTCCCCTCGTCGTCTCGATCTGGACTCACAAAATTGGAGGGAAAAGCGACCGGAAAGGAGACGATGAGGGTTCCGAGGTGGATCTCTCTCTTTTGTTTTGTTCTCCGCCGATGGAGATGCTCTGGCCTCTCTTCTCTCTCTACTCGACGCCACTTTCCTCTTTGATTTCCTCTTCTGGCACAGAATTAAAAAAAGACTCGAGGAGATTTGTTTTAATTTATTCACTAATTAATCGTACTAACACGTTACTTATTTCGTGATCTGACACACACCCCAATCATACCATGCGGCCGGGTGGCGAGGTAACTAGAAACCGGGACCCCTCTAGACGTGGTCGTCTCGTGTGTCGTGAATCACACTTCGTTGTCCTTCTTCTGACCGTTAGATCAATGATGTACGGCGGACGATGATGGTGTCCACGAGGTGATGGTTGGGTCATCATGTTTCGTGTCTTTTTGGCTGCTGCTATCTTCTTTTTTATTCCTTTTGTCGCCTTCACGTGTCAATTTCTCACCGTCTTTCATCTCACCTCGCAGAATCCGAAACAGTTATAACGAAAAATAAATAACGCTGTGATATTTCCACGCCTTTTTTCTTCTCCCTGTGAAACAGTTTTACTTGTTGATTTGTTTAGCAATAATTAGAGAACAGATGGTGGCTGGAATCTAGTGAGACAGCCCGTGATTAGCTGTGGCACATGAAACACGCTCATCCGAGCTTAATTAAAAAATAGCTCATATCTAATTAATCTGCCTTTGTTAAATTACTGGTGGTCCTACGCCTGTGATTTGGTTTACAATTTATTAATGCATTTTAAATCTAAATAAAAAATTTAGGGGAACTGCATTATACATTTATTTTTTCTTCTTCTTCTTCTTATTATTATTATTATTTTGTAGAGAATAGAGATTTCAATTAAAAATGGTTTATTTACTTTGTTCATTATTAAAAATACACTGAAGGCATGAAGGAAGGAGTCTCTTCGCAGTTGAGGAAAAGATCAATTGGCTTGAAGAATTAACAAGTTAAAAAAGGCAAAGAGAAAGTTCAGCGTGACAAAAGGTACAGGGATGATAGTTACATGCCCTTATTCAAGAAAGTCATTTTGGAGAGAGGAGATTGTAGAACTCTTGAGGAGAGAAGACTAAATATTTTTGGAAGTTGGAACTTTATGTAGAAGAGGATGACAAACAACAATCAACAATCATTGTACCAAAGGAAGACTTGTAGCCATGAGGATTCAATGGAGGACGCCAATTATCTTAAAGTTACTGCAGAAGGAGGTGAGGTCTACCTTCCTCAACGAGGTGTCCTTCTCATCAGCACGCTCGGGCTCCTTCTCTCTCCTTTCCTTTGGACTGTAGCTATATCCATCCGCCGGCCGATTGAGCATTTGAGTCTTGCAAATCAACACGCGTCAGCAAGCATCAATGTGACCCCTTTGACAGTCAAAACAGTACTAGATTGGAAGCTGAGGACTCGCGCGGGTATGTGAAAAGAAGAACGAATAGCTCGAGAAAGAATAGTAGACTCCATATGCGAGAGAAAAATCATACTTTCAACTATCATCGTCGAACCTTATATAATCAATCAAAAGGAATATTCATGTGGTCTGATGGACAGGTCACGCCAGTCGCCATACACGACACGCAATTCGCCACACAAGCGAGGGGCCGAGAGACGGTTAATCGGGCGAAGAGAGGGCGGGCGTCAAAGGAGGCGATGGTAGAGTTGTATATCTAACATGGTCAAGCCGTTGGTCAGGTATTATGTTCGGCTTCGACTATCCCATCAAGGGCATTTGTAGGCAACAGGGTATGATAGTTGTGACTGTCAGGAACTATCAAAGATTGAGGTCAGAGAGAGTTAGCTCAGCGGAGATCTTTTTGCCCGAGGGAGCTCTGTATGAGAGCGTTAGCCTGGCGGGGCCCATGAGGGGATATTTGCCGGCGCGATGAAGAAAGAAGATGACTAGACCGGACGAATCATCTCCAGACAGATTGTGTCTCTCAAGAATCATCATATGTCATTATTGAAACCTAAAGGGAGCATGGCCCTCTTTGATCACTATCTATCAATTTGGTGATGGGTTCCATAAGATTGTTGGGTGTGGTTCCTAGTCTTCTAATACAATATCGAAATGATGAATGTTTGACACATTAGCAATAGTAATGACAACACAATTAGAATCAATCAAGTCAGTCATGAACTCTCAAGAGGCTACTATGCAAGAATATGCTTGAAGTTTGATCTACAAAAGAGCTCGAGTGCAAGCTCCAAGACGTGTTTCTATACAAGTTCAAATGCGAGAATCTATATCATAGCATTTATGGACACAATACTTGAAGTTGTACACAATCATAGAAAAGAAAGGATTTACCCTTACTCAAGTAGATTTAGATAAAGTTCACCTAAATAGGGTTTTATCTTCATAATCTTCTCCTTGGAAAGTTTCTCTACCCCCAATCATCGAGCTGATCATGAGTTGCATTGAATCCTTGTCTTTTCAAATGTTATGGAATGGCAAGGAAACTACTGCATTCAAAAAAAAAAACTACTGCATTCAAACATCCAGGCGAGTTAGATAGGGCTATTTACTTTCATCATAATTATTTGTTCTCTATTTTAAAGTACTCATTAATTAAATTGTAAATTCTACTGAGAAAGGTAAATAGAAAGAATCTAAAGTTGGTTGAAGAGGGCCAGTGTTATCTCACTACTTTCTTGACGACCAAATTCTATGTTGGGGAAACAATGGACCAAACGAATGATATCAACTTGATCCTTGGAAAAGTCAAAGATGCATCAAAATTAGATGTAAATGTTGGCCCAAGTGGTCAAATTCGGCCATATGATTTTGATGTGTTTAATAAAAGTTTAAAATTGGGGTCATATTGTATGCTAAGTGTGCAAGTGGAGGACTATTGATATACAATCGTAAAGGAATGGTTGAAGTTCAAATGAATCAAAGATGATTTAATATTTTATAGAAAAGAAAAGTCTAATAGGCTGATAGTCCAAGAGAATTGAGGTTGACTAGATATTTAGTGAAATAGAAGTCTCATAATATTGATAGATTTGGAAGTCTAAGATGAGGAAAATCCAAAGGTAAGACCTCTTGGCAGATGAGAAGTTTTAATAGATCAAGATAGGTACTTGTCAAATGAAGAAGATCCGGAGGTAAGGTCTTTTGGCAAATGATAAATTCTGATAAATAAAGTTTGATTAACCACCTTGCAAAAAGACTCGCGTGAGACTTCTTAGCAAACCAAAAGTACGATAGATTGTCGAATACCTAACATATAAGAAGTCCTAGAGATAAATTCTTGAAATACGAGTTGTGAGAGACTATGGGTGCGAGTATTTTTCTTATTTAGATGATGATTTTGAACAAGAAACATGTGTTTTAGGTCAAAGCCAATGTAGTTGACCCGGGATTCAACTAAAAGTTGAAAACTTACAACAAACCAAGTTAACTAAATGACAATTCAATTCATTGAAACCTAGTGAATTGACTAATAAGTAGACTAGTAATTGAATGATAAATTTAAATTATTATATTGTTAATTATTATATTACCTAGAAAAATGGATCACAGGGAGTTCACTAATAATATTCAACCAATTGACTGATAAGACAATCATCAAACGATTCAATCACAAACAAATATAGATTAATCGAGAGACAAGTGTATTGATGTAATCGAATCCTAGTCAAGGTTTGATCAGGCTTGAGTTGGGATTTAGATATTTGATCAATATGTTCTTTGGTCAAATGAGACGTCAAATAAGTTAAGTAGGTCAAAGTTAATTGAATACTTGACAGTTAATCAATATATTAAGTTGATTAAGTGAAAAGTCAAGTAGATCAAGGTTAACTGAATATTTGATAAGATATGAAAAGTCTAAGTGGGTCACAGTCGACATAAAGTTGACACAAAATGAAAAGTCCAAGTTGTTAGGACCAAAAGAAATTCACATATCTCCACAATAATATGATATTGTCCACTTTGGATCTGAGCACTCATGAATTTATTTTTGGCTCTATCCAAAAAGTCACAAATCGATGGAGATATCTTCCTCTTATAAGTTCATGATCTTTTTCATGTATTAGCAATGTGAAACTTTGATTGTATCTCAACAATCCTCTCTTAAACTAAGGACCACCATTATTCTCATGATTCGGGCCTCCCCTCAAGGTCACTCTTGACATGCTTGGACTTTCATCACTTAGGGTTTACTCCCCTAGGATTTCCGTCAAGCAGGAATTCACATATCTCCATAATGATATGATATTATCCACTTTATGCCTAAATTCTCATAGATTTATTTTTGGGCTCTACCAAGAAGGTCTCATATCAATAGAGATATTTTTCTTTTATAAGTCCATGATCTTTTTCATGTATTATTAATGTGAGACTTTGATTGTAACCCAATACAAGTGAGTTATGGTTGACCGGATATTTGGTGATTGAAAGTCTAACAAGTAGTTGTAAAAAGTCCAAGTGGGCCATAGAGGATTGGACACTTGGCATGAGAAAAAAAGTTCAAGTGGGTCATGCATGGAGGACCGGACACTTGACATGAAATGAAAAGTCTAAGTGGGTCATGGAGGACCAAACACTTAGTGATGACTCGGCAGGTCACGATAGACCGGATATTGAGCAAAGGAAGTCCTGGCAAGTTGAAGTCGACTATATATTAGGCAAGAGATTTGCAGGTTGTAAGGCCGGATGCAAGGTGAGAAAAGTCCAAGAAGGATGAGGACCAGATTCTTAGTGAGCGGTGGAAGCTCGAACCAATCGTTGGATTAGATGCAAGGGTAATAGAGAAGTTTAGGCAAATTTAGTCATTAGAATGACCAAATTCAAAGATCGGTCGATTGATACTTCTGTATCAATCGACTGATACTCAAGAGAGCTCCTATTTAAGTTAGAATCTCGGATCGATTCAACTAATTAGGAAAATCAGTTGAATCAATTTAATCTAGAAGCAAATTAAAGCAAATCGATTCAACTGATTAGAAAAATCAGTTAAATTGATTTGATTCAGAAGCAAGCAAAAGCAAATCGATTCAACTGATTGGGAAAATCAATTAAATCAATTTGATCCAGAAGCAAACAGAAGCAAATCAACTCGAATAATTTGGGAAATCAGTTAACTGATATGGTCAGACAAGTCAAAAAAAAGTCATTCTGTAGATTTCAACAGTCAAATTCATTAGATCAATCAACTGATTTGTAAAATCAATCGACTAATAGGTAGAAATCAGCTCAAGCAACCGTCTTTAAAAGGTGATTTCTAAGAGGTTTGAAGGAGCCGATTCTTGAGGGTTTTAGAGCAAGGTGTTGCTACATTTCCAGACTAATAAGAGACATTTCCAAACAACAAGAGATCAAGCAAGATAAGGTTTTGATTGTAAAGTCATTTTTAATTATTTGTATTTATATTCTTGTTTCTTGTTGTATTGTTGTGTTCTTGTAAAAACAAGCTTGTAAGAGGTTTTTCTGCCTCCAAAAGGTATTCGAAAAGGAAAAATTTATAGTGGAGAAAGATCACTAGAGGTAGGTCTTGGATTAGTCACCTAAGAGGCAGATATCAAGTAAAATCCCAAAATTATGCATGTAGAATCAAGTTTGAATTAAGATTTCTGCTACACATTCAAACGATGAGTACGAC
This sequence comes from Hedychium gardnerianum, assembly GCA_038050645.1. Classification (NCBI taxonomy): domain Eukaryota; kingdom Viridiplantae; phylum Streptophyta; class Magnoliopsida; order Zingiberales; family Zingiberaceae; genus Hedychium; species Hedychium gardnerianum. The sequence goes on from JBBUKS010050914.1 coordinate 9,917, forward strand.
AGAAAGACGAAAATAGATCGAAGCTATTTACCTCTACTCACTCGCATGTGCCCTAACCAAATGATGAGGATCAAACAATCGATTGATGACATAATTACTAGAGGAAGTGGTCACAATCCAAGGGAATCGATCACGCATCAATTTGGATCAATAGACTAATGACATGAAAAAATCGACTAATGACACAACTACCACAAGAATTAATCAAAATCC
>JBBUKS010050925.1:0-10129 GCA_038050645.1 Hedychium gardnerianum
TCTAACTAAACAATTTAAGAAAAAGATCGGAAGTTTAATTTTAAAATAATATATACAAATGTTTAAATTTAAGATGTAATATCTTAATACAAATATGAATAATAATATTTATATTCAATTAAATAATTTATATAATATTAAAATAACTATAAAATATTGTAAATGTGTAAATATTAAAATGTTAATTAATAAAATTTAATTATTTTTTAAATATATAAAAAAAATTAAAAAAAATATTTTTACGGACCAGCCCAGCAATGGCATGTTCATTGAGGTGCCTGACCTGTGATGTCAATCCAACTTCGACGGCACGTTAAAGTCTCACAATAATTGCAGAATCATTCAAAAAAAAAAAAATCGTCACCACGTAGACATTTACAAGTTTATTTATCTCAATTTTTATATATCGAAGAATAAATATCCCCCTCCTCGAAAGAATAAAATAAATTACTGCAAGCCGGAGCCCATCAACTCCAATGCAACGCCCACGACAGAGCAAAGCGCCGTACTGTGCCGGCCGACTCCCACATTGCCGGAGAAGACATTGAAGCATTCCAGCTCCGACGTGGTTTCTAGCACACGTCGCAGCTCCTTTTCCATCCCCAGATCGCGGAAGAATTTGATGTGTTTTGCTCCCCGCCGCATCATCCAAATGCTCACTTCTACTGCGAATCTCCTTATTCTGGGCACTTTCGTGCTTGGGTAATCGTACTTGTGCAAAGTATTCACCAGCCTCTCTGCCAAATCCTCCTCCCTGATGCTCAACTTGTGGAGTTGATTTGGGAATTCTTCAGCATCCATGAATTTGAATATCTGCGTGGCAAGACCTAGAGACACCTCGAGCAGCTTCGCCTCTGCTGTCATAATAGCAGCCAGAACCATGCCGGCACCAGCAGTGACTCCTCTCAGGTGGAGGGAGTTGTTTTCGCCGGCGCACACGCACAAATTGCGAAGAATTCTAGCGGAGTGCACTCGCAGCACCGGATCACCCAGGGCCTCGACCAGCCTCCCGACGCCGCCGCTTTCCCGAAGAATCCGGCAGCAGTTGCTCTTGCTCTCCAATGCCAACATCGCTAGCGCCTCCCCTGCTTCCACCCGCAGCCCGTTGTGCTGCGCCGTGAAGCCTTCCTTGAAGAAGATGCAGAGGAGGTCCTTGACCATCGCTCCGGTAGCGCCTATCCGCTCCCTGGCATCCTCGTCCATGGCGAGGCTCGTTAGCGCCTCGATCCCCAGCTTCTGCAAGGGCATGTGCCGCTCCCCGTGTTGTAAGATCTCTCTGATGTTGCTGATGGTGAACACGATCTCGGAAATCCCCTGCCGCAGCACCTTTCCGGTCTGCCCCGTCGTGCTAGCGAGCATCTTGACCACTTGGAGGGACCGTTTCACTGCTTTCACTCCCGTTTCATTCTCGCTCTCTAACCTCCGCAGCCTTTCCCCGCCGCCGGTGAAATCTATTATATTGGCTAGCAGTCCTCTGGCGTTCCCGATCTTTTCGCAGTTATCGTGGTCGTTTGCTAGCTTCTTGAGTATTAAAAGGCCTAATAGATTCAGCATCGAGTAGTCATCCCGATCTCCGGAGGCGCAGAGGTGGACGACCTCGTCGGGTCTCGAATCGGGTCTGCTCTGCTCTGTACAGTAAAGAAGAGATCGATTCCATGGCGCCTGGAATTCCGGCCAGGCGCAGAGCTTTTTGCTCCTTCCCGGCGAGCTTGGAGACGATGACGGAGGCCGACCTCCGGATCTCCTCCTCAGCCGGGTTCTTCCAACTTAGCATCTCGATGAGGCGCTCGATGGCCGGAGTGGAATTGCCGATCTTACGAAGGGTGGAGTGGGCGAAGCGATGGTTGGTGGAGAACTTGAGGAGGATGCGGGCGCCGATGAGCTGCTCGTGGAGAGAGGTCGAGGCGAGGAGCTCAGTCGCGAAGGTCACCAGGTCCATCTTCAGGCCGTCGAAGATGCTACCCTCCACGCACTTGGAGTAGGCGTCGTAGAAAAACCGTTTGATGGATACCAAGCCGGCGGCGCCGAGGTGGCACTCCCTGTTCACCTCCTCCAGCAACCGGTGGTGGCTCACCGTCCACTCCCAGTAGGCTCTTTCCGCCAGGAAAAACAGCGCCTCCGCCAGCGCGAGGCCGTAGAAAATGTTGAGCGCCGGCTTGCGGTTCTTCTTGTCCGGGTCATCAGGGAGCAGCTCGCCGAAGTCCTGCTGCATCAGTCGCATGAGCGCCAGCGACACGCAAGAGGCGGCCGACAGCAGTTGCAGCCAATAGAGAACGCGGCTGATGTTCTTGGAGAGGAACAACCAGTCGGCGGCACTCTGCGATGGCACTTGAGAATTGGATTGCGATGGCATCGTCATCTTATCGCGGAACATCTCGACGTCGCCGGGGATTGTAGTAGTGTCGATGGAGAATGGGCGGAGGATGAGCTTGAGCGAGCGCAGGAGAACCCGAGAGCTGGACTTGAGTGCGCGGAAGCTGGAACGGCCGGCGTCGGCGAGGGACCAAGTGGCCTGATGCTGCCACTCCAGCTCGTGGCTCCGGCTAAAGATGCGAGCACCTTCGATTAGGAGGATGATGGTGATGCACCAGAAGTCCTTCCTCTCGAGCGCAATGGCGAAGCCGCCGAGGAGAACCACGGTGGCCCAGATGAAGCCCAGCGTACCGAGCCCACTGGCCGCCTTCTCAAGCACGGCGAGCTGGAGAGCGAACAGAGTCAGCTTCTTCTCCGGCCCCTCGACGTCCAGGCCGGCGACAACTCTGCATTCGCGAACACATTTATCGTCGTCGCAATGGTGCGCGTTCTTCGCCGACTCGTTCAACTCTCGCTGCGGCTCGAAGAAGGTGGAGCTCCCGCCGCTTGCCTGCTCGATGATCCGGAGGCGAACGCTCGGCGGCTCCTGATCATCTCTGGTACTGCTTTGCTCCATTGAAGAAATTACGAAGGCAATTCGATCAGGTTTGAATTCCGAACGAGAAGGCAATCGAGCAATTGTCTTTTAATTTATAGCTATTGAGTTTGCGATGATGGATGCCAAGCATGATGCTTGAGATTTGAGCTAGCGAGCCAACTTTGCGTAGAAAATGGCTAGATTTTGTGCAACTGTTCCTCCATGATGCAAGGAGACGTCAAAAGATTTGTCTTGTAAGGATTGTTTAATTTGGGAGGAGATGAACAAGTGCAAGCAAGAGGGTGTTGATTCAGTGGCAGCATGAAGGTATGTTTTTTTTTTTTTTTGGATAATTAAGATTTTTTTTTTGAATTGATTAATTATAAAGGTGATTAATTTAATCTTATGAAATTTTTTATTAATCATTAGAATAAATTAAAAAAATATTAATATATAATTTTAAATTCTTTGATTATCTATGAAAACTCAAGGGGTAAGTTTTTGCAAGAAAGCTAGAAGCGTGCAGAATGCCATAGGCAGCTTTGCTCCTTCTCATTACCCTTACGTTATATAGCTAGCTTTAATTAGATTTTATTTTTAAATTGTAAAACATATTTACCTGTGCATTTGGTTTCTTGATAAAAGAAATTCTTTTTGGAATTTCAATTAGTCAACATTAGCCGCGTCAATTGCTCATTTCCATTCACGCTCCTTTCTAGGAACATTTGAAACTTTCGGTGCAAACTTCACATTGACAATGGCTTCAAAAGATGTCCTTTGCATAGTAAAAATAATAATGATTCATAAGAATGAGAGAGATATCTAAGTTTTTTTAAAAAAATATATATAAAGAGCTGGAGAATCTAAATCTAATGGCAAGAAAGAGAATGATGTATCTCCGGATTTACTTAGAATATTGGATGCTCACTGTAGCGAAAAGGCAAAACGTTCATTTCAGTATTTTTATCAGTTTGTTTTAGGATCAACACGAAGAAGGTAAATTACGAGAACTAGTCTAGTCAATTCGAATAGTAACAAATACGTAAGAAAAATAAAAACCAAATTACTAATGAAAACTTGATCTCTGAACTTCATTATAATAATAGCTTATGTATTCAATAATTAATCTCGTGGAGACAAAATATTAGATGCTCACTCCTTTAAAGAATAATACTTCCAAGCAACATCATTGTATTTGCAACTACACCACGCAACTTCCATATCATCATGGTTTTTGACGTATCAAAATTGTCAGCTGTCTTTTGCTATATTATATTTTAGTAGTGGCTTTGAGTAACTGCTGTCTTCTCGATTAAAGTGTATCTGTCTGACTCCTGATGATCAAACCCCTAATAGAAGGCAATGAGATGTGATTAAAAAAGAACTAGTAAGGGGAACCATCTTTAAAGAAATTATCTATGTTGTTTCTTTAGAGTGTGGCAATGGAAGATCAAGTTTCAATTTGTTTCACTCAAATTATATTTTATGAAAATATTTTTAATTTTTTGTATGTTTAGTGTAAGGAAATCTTAATCAATGATTATTTTTTTCAATAGAAAACTATATTTTGTAATATGTATTTTCTTTTTAAAAAATATTTTTTTTAAAAAAACTAAAAATCATTTTATGTAAGTCCTTGGCTCTCTCAAAATTCAAATATATTATCCACTCTTCACCTAGTTTAAACATCGATCAATTTAGAAAAGTTAATCGAATCAGATGATATGATTGACTTAAACATGTGTAACGTCTACTTCGAAGTTGAATCAAACTTGAAGAAGAGTACCAGATTAACCCATGGGTCTAAGCTTGTATGTATTTTGGATTTGTTTTGGGCTGGCTATTGTACAGATAAAGTTCTAGTTAGAGAGCTTATTCTTGGAGCCTTAACCTTGAGTGACCTAGGAAGGTTTTATATAGTCTTGAACCATGATGCCTAACATTTAGTACGGATGGTGCCCTTTTCTCGCTCAAGCCTCCCCTTTCCTTCCTACTCCAACTGCCTTTTGGTTGAATCTGTGACCCGGCATGCCAACACCCATTAGTGGGGGCTGGTGTTGCAGGCGTAGCCCCTCTAACAGCCAAGTTAGCGCTGGGTTGAGAGTGGAGCTCGCATGTACACAAGAAAAAGACTAAAGAATAGAAAATCTCAAGGGAGAAGAAAGTCTTTGCTGGTAAAAGAAAACCATACCTGGTACCTATGATACCTACCGTTGCTGAATCATATATAGCGGAATAAGGAGGGTGGCCATGTGGGCTGCCACGCGAGCCGAATGAGTTGACAGAAAATGGTCGTCCGCCATGGGGATAGTGGAGAAGTCGTTCATGGTGCAGACTGCCCTGTTAGGGGCTGTTATGGACCGTAGGGTACGATAGTTGCGGCTGTCAAGAGTGGTCGGAGGTTGAGGTTGAGCTTGGCTAGGATGCTTTCACCTAGATGAGAGCCTTTGTGCGAGCCCTCGGTCAAGAGAGTTCGTCCGAATGGGGTCCGGAGAGAATGTTCTCGTCTGTAGACTGATAAACCTAGGCAAGTTAACTGGGCTGGTTGACTGACCCAAGCGGTTATCGTGGGTTACATCACATGTCTCCCTTCCAAGTCGGACTGAAGAGTGAAGTCAAATGAAGTTTGATTGAATAAGTATGAGCTATTGGAAATAAAAGGGTCGAGAGACCCTCTTGTCTGGGAATAATATTGGATAAATAAACTCCTTAAAGCACTCGAATACAAGAATACTGATCCCACCCCAAATACAAAGAGTATCTCAATCTCGCAGCCATGAAGATAATAATAATACCAAGAGAATAAGAAAACCAATCTCGATCGGGGAGTGAAACTCGATCCCGTGGTCGTGAGAAAAATAAGGAAACCAGAATACTAATAATCCCACCTCGACTGGGAGAAGAAATCGATCCCGTGGAGGTCGCAGGAATAATAATAAGAAGACCATAATATTGATTCTTCCCCAACCGAAGAGAAGAGCTTGATCCCGCAATCGTGAGGAATAATAAGAATACCAAGAATTCTAGAACACTAATCCCACCACGACGAGGGAGAGAAGCTTGATCCTACAATTGTGAGGATAATAATAATAAGAATGCCAGAAGATCCATCTCGCCCCAACTGGGGAGAGGAGCTCGATCCTGCGATCATAAGGATGATAATAAGAATGCCAAGAAGGCCAGGAGACGAATCCCGCTTCGACTAAGGAGAGAAGCTAGATTCCACAGATGTAGTGATAATAATAATAAGAATGCTAGAAGATCCATCATGTCTCGACCAAAGAGAGGAGTTTGATCCCGCGATCTTGAGGATGATAATATAAATGCCCAAAAGGCCAGAAGACCAAACTCGCCCTGATCAGGGAGAGAAGCTCGATCCCACAGTCATGAGGATGATGCATACAAAGGCAAGAAGAATACCAGCCCACCTCGATCATGTGATCATGAGGATGGTGAACATAAAGGGCCCAAGGGACACCAATCATGCCCCTACCGAAGAGAGAAGCTTGATTCCGTAGTCGTGAAGATGTTGCATATAGAGGCTAGAGGAACACCATCCCACTTTGATCTCATGATCGTGAGGATGGTGAACATAAAGGGCTTGAGAGACACCGATCCAACCTTGACCGGAAAGAGAAAATCAATCCGCGGCCGTGAGGATGGTGCGTATTGAGGCTAGAGGAACACCATCCCCACTCATATCTCGCAATCATGAGGTTAGTGAACATATAGGGCTTGAGAGACACCAAACCCACCACGATTGGAGAGAGAAACTTGATCTTGAGGTCTTGAAAATGGTGTGTACAAAGGACGAAAGAACTTAATCCCACCCTGACCCACGATCGTGAGGATGGTGAGTGGACCGATCTCGCCCACACTGGGGAGAGAGGCTGAGGATGGTCAAAATGGGGATATTCCCAATTGTGATGTTCTCAAATTGATATCGAAGACCGTTTCAATCCCTTGACTCAGAAGACCAGCAAAGTTGGTGAGAGGATAACATGGAAGACTATCTTGATCAAAGCCTGGGAGAGAATAATATGGAAGACTATCTTGATCCCTCGGCTCGGAAGACCAACAAAGTTGGGGAGAGAATAATATAAAAGGCCATCTCGATTCCTCAGCTCGGAAGTGCAACAAAGCCCGAGAGAGGATCATATGAAAAATGATATGAATGTTTCGTGCATATGTTTTCGTTATTATTTTGTATACATTTGTTTCATTGTATGAGCATATTTTGCATACTTTCATCTCTTTTGTATTAATTTTACTCTTTTATTTTAGATAACTGCTCTTTATGTATTTTTATTTATAGGACGTGAATTCAAATCTTAATTGGAGTCAAAGAAGTCTTGGAGTATGCATTCTAGAATGGTGCACGGTTTGGCCATATCTCCTGACATGACCTTGCACCACCTTTGGAGTTAGGCGAGTAACAGAGTAGTGACAAGACTTCCATAGAGAAACATGGGCATGCCATGCCAGGGGGCATGACCATGATTTTCTCTGTTTCTCACCGAGGAGACACCCAACATCCGACATGGCCATATTGTGCTTCCCAACATGGTTGTGGCCTGATGGCAGCACCTCAACTTTTTAGGAAAGACGTAATATATTTGGAAGGCTTTTGGAGACTTTAAAAAGACTGAGGGAGCCCATGTTTGAAGATCAAGGGTTTCTACATGACAAGAAACCCAGGAGAGTCGTTTCCAAGGAGCCATCAGGATTCCGTCCACCAGAGAGTTGGGAGATCTTTTGAAGATATCTACGCACATCATGAGTAAACCTTCTCTCTCTTTTCTCTTTGATTTGAGTTGTAGAATACTATTCTTCATGTCTTTGTACTATATCTTGATCTCCATGGAGTAGTTTTTTCTAATTCTAGGATTAGGGAGTAGCTCGATGCATTGATGATACTATTTTCTATTAATTTATTTCTTTTATTGCATGATATGTTTGATTCATGATCCGACTTTAGTATGCATACATGACTACGGTTCCCGCGTGCATTTTCATACCATAAAGATATAGGGAAGGACCAAGAGGTGAACCCAATACTCCGACCCATAAGGTTGAGACTTGAGGGTTTGTTCACGAAAGTAGTTTGAAACCTCTCGAGGACACCATTGGCTATCACGGAGCATAATGAGTTTACCCCGATTCAACGTCATGAAGTAAGGAATAACACCTAGAGCATCATGGGGCACTGTGATAGAAGTCTCCCTAAGAAAGTTATTACTTTAGTAATGTTATCCTGAAAGTAGGCATCATATTTGAGTAGATACATCAGTATTGTCTAAGAGGAAGTATCGAGTACCACAAAATAAATCTCCTTCATGCATATTGAACATAGAGTAAAAGAGTGATTTTTTTAGTGTGTCAACGATCATTATGGTGAAACTGAAGTCCTAGAATTGATTTCCAAAATTGGATTTTTCCCACAAATTCTTATTTGCTTTCTTAGTTTGTTTTCTTACACATGATCCTCTCGATTTTGATTCATTTAGATAACCTATTTCACATTCAGACTAGTACTCGATTTAACAATCACATTGAATGATATTTTTATTACTTGACGACACTGTCTGCTTGTGATACAAACACATCAAATTTTTAGCGTCATTGTCGGGTATTGTTTCAAATTGATATTAGTTCCACTGTGATTTGGTTAATCTAGATATGTTTCCCTTTATTGCAATTTTTTCTTTTTCTTCTTCTGCTACTTTTTTGAGCTTTCCTTTTCAGGTTGACAGGTTTCCGTTTATGTGCAGGTCTGATAAGGCAGGAACTCTTCTTCCAACAGATTTCAAAATTGAACTAACTTTCCATAAAAGACGAAACCTACAAAAGCAACTAGAGACAGAGCAAGAGCAAGCAGCAACAATCATCGCCAACAATGAGAACAAGTCTTTGAAGGATTACGCCACCCTAGCGCAAGAGAACTGAGGTCTAGCATCACAAGACCTTTAGTCGATGCGAACAACTTCGAGTTAAAGCCCACATTGCTCCATATGATCTAGCAGCACCAGCTTAGAGGTGCACCTACGGACAACCCTAATATGCACTTAGAGGTATTTTTGAAAATTTGCGAAACCATAAAATATAATGGTGCCTCTATGGATGCTATTAGGTTGCACCTATTCCCTTTTTCTTTGAGCTTTCTCTTTGAGAGATAAAGCAAGAGCGTGACTACATTCACTCCCAACGGGGAGCATCACGACGTGGGAGCAACTTGAGAAATGGTTCCTCGACAAGTATTTCCCTCCTAGTAAGACAACACATTTATAACATCTTATCATGAACTTCACACAAAAGGATGGGGAATCTCTATTCGAGTCATGGGACGGTTTCAAAGGAGTTCTATAATAATAATGCCCGCATCATGGACTTGAGAAATGATTGATTGTCCACACCTTCTACAATGATATCTCCTATGCAACAAAGGTCTCTTTAGACTTCGCAGCTGATGGAGCACTGATCTACGAGATAATAGAGAATGTGGATGAGGTAATCCCACGAAGACAACAGGTAAGTATGATGTCAACACCCTTGATCAAATTACAGTAAAGATGGATGCATTAACCAAGATATTTGATACTTTCAATGTCAATGCTGTGACAATAACTAATGCTTCCTGTGAGATTTGTGGTGTAATAGGTTATGTGGCAGCTAATTGTCAAGTTGGAGTTGCTCATTCTCAAGGAGTCTAAGTTGAGCAAGTGGACATCATTAATAACTTCAACTAGAGATAGAACAATCCCTACTCTAACATGTACAACCCCAGTTGGCGATGTATGACCAAAATAAGCGATAGAGAGGGGGGTGAATATCGTAAGTTTGAAAATCTTTCTTTTACAAAATCAAAGTAAATACGCAGCGAAAAAACAAATATGAAAGAAGACTCAGGTGGTTACTCGATTCACAGTCCAACGACTGCTACTCTAAGGCCCATGATTGGATCTTCCGAATGGACAATCTACTAAAGTTCTTCTCTCCAAAACTTTCGAAAAAGAAGATAAGGCTTGTACAAGAGATGAGGAAGATAGTAACAAGCTACTATCCCCATTAATGTAAATGCAAGTAATAAAAAGAATTAATATATCGACAACGTAAGATTAGAGTTTTGTCGTAGGCTGACAGAGAGCCTCTCAGCGTCGTAGTAGCAGTACTTGCATGAACAGAATTGCAGAGACAGAAAGAGTGTTGAGAGAATTGGATTGAAGTACAGAGCTTCGGATC